>JAZHYW010004022.1:0-81710 GCA_037355805.1 Ixodes ricinus
AGATTTCCTTCATACTCTTCTTTTCACTTGGCTTGTGACGAGGCAGTTTTCGCAGCGCTAAACAAACCCGAAGTCTGGCCGGAGGGTAGCATCTTCCACCAGTTTTTTGGCCGACTTGACAGTACGCGTGTTTATAACGAGGAAACAGTAGCACCTGATAATGGTGTCAACGCTTAGCGTTTTCTACCAAAACGTGAGGGGCCTTCGTACAAAGGCCGACGAGTTTATGTCTAACTTGATAACAACTAAGCTTGATATTGTCTGCATTACAGAAACATGGCTGTGCGATGGGATACCTACCTCAAACTATTTTACACCTAATTACAAAGTATATCGAAAGGACCGAGATTATGAAACCACTGGTCAAAAACTTGGTGGGGGTGTTTTAATTGCTGCCAAGGCATCTCTTTTTTCTCATCGTCGTTTCGACCTAGAATCCTATTCTGAGTGTGTATGGTTAGAAATAAAATCTCGTGATGGTTTTAACTATCTAGTTGGTAACTACTATTTCCCACCACTCTTTGATCAATTGGTCTTCGTTGAGCATCTGGAGGCACTTAAGATTCATATAGATTTCAGCAAGTATAGAGTACAGATTTATGGCGATTTTAACCTTCCAGGAGTAGACTGGACACTTGGTCATGTAAAGAGCAACAACCTGATAACACGCTATAAGGCCACATGCTTGTTGGAGTTCATGAACTTTTGTGGGTTGAATCAACTGAACATAACTGTGAACACCGCTGCAAATACCCTGGATCTTGTTTTATCTAACGTGTCTGTTGACTATGTAACTCCTTCTTTGAGTCCAATGGTACAAATGGATCTGTTTCACACACCTTTCACAGTTGGGCTCTTTCTTCCTCGTAAGAAGCCAGTTTCGAATCCCTTCACTACGTACTGCTATCATAAAGGCGATTACCTGAACATGTACAAATACTTCCAAAACTTTGACTGGAGTGAACTTCTTGTCATAAATGATGTTGAGCTGGTGACCGAGACGTTTTCGTCCATAGTTAAAAACGCAATTGATGCATTTGTACCACTGCGCATTTCCAAGCCTTCAATTCACCCTGAATGGTTCTCCAAAGAGTTGAAAATCTACCTTTGCAAAAAAGACCATTTTCATAGACTCTTCAAACGTACTGGTTTGTCTCTATTTTATACTGAGTTTAGCATTTACAGGGCTCTAGCTAAAAAGCTGTACGCTAGGGACAAACGCTTGCACCTTGAACAAGTGGAGTGTAGCCTAAACCGGTGCCCTAAAAACATTTGGCGCTATGCCAAGAAACACACGCGCAACTAATACCAAGGTCTTTGTCTGCGCACAGATAACAACGCTAACTATGTATCTTCATCTTCAGAAGTTGCCAATATTTTTGCTGATTACTTCAGCAGTTGTTATTCAACCTGTCAGCAAAGCACTCAGCCGCAAGAAATAAAAACCAACTGCCATGATTTCTTGTCTGGTATTAGAGTAGATGCCGTTGAAATTGCGGAAGCAATAAAAAAATTAAAACCGAAGCTATCTGTAGGAGCTGACTCTATTTCATCGTTTATTATTAAGGGATGTAGCGAATTATTTATACCTATTATGTTGCACATCTTCAACCTCTCTCTTATTTCTGGTGTTTTCCTTCCCTTTGGAAAAAAGCGGTTGTTGTACCAGTTTTGAAAAAGGTGACAGCTCTGTGAAAAGCAACCGCCCAATATCTTTGCTATCTGGGTTTTCTAAAGTTTTTGAACGGGTTATGTATTCCCGGATTCTTTTTTATTTTCGGCATAAGTTTGTAGAGTGTCAGCATGGTTTTTTGAAGGGACGTTCGGTTGAAACAAATCTTTGCTCTTTTTTAAATTACTCTGCCCCTGTTGTTACAAACAGAGGACAAGTTGATTGTATCTTTTTTGACATGTCAAAAGCCTTCGATAAAGTAAACCATGAATTGCTGTTACACAAATTATCGTCATACGGTTGTTGCCCAGAGCTATGTAACTGGTTCCGTAGTTATTTATCATCTCGACGGAACACAGTTCGTGTAGATAACAGTCATTCCGACCACTTCTTTTCCACATCTGGTGTCCCTCAAGGCTCCATCCTTGGCCCGTTGTTGTTTTTGATATTCATCAACGACTTGCCGTCATATGTTGATAACGCTCAAATATTGTTGTTTGCCGATGACATCAAGCTTTTTATGAATATTCACTCTTCTATCGACTGCAACGCTCTACAGCATGATGTTTCACAGATTGCTATATGGTGTACAGTGAATAACTTATCTCTGAATCCATTGAAAACTAAAGTCGTATCTTTCTCAAGGCGTCACACCATGATAGACTGCGATTATGTTTTAGAGGGCATGCCTATCAAACGTCTTTCTGTTATAAAAGACCTTGGCGTATACCTTGATAATGTTCTAACGTTTACTGCCCACGTGTCATTTGTCGTTGGCAGTGCAACAAGAATGCTTGGTGTTATATATCGTATTAGAAGCACTTTATTTATTTATTTATTCTTATTTTCTTATTTTCAGTGACCCACCAACAGCTTAACGCCTCCCTAGTGGTGCACTTATCAATGACTCAATAAGTAGAAAAATGTTAAACAGGATAAAAGCAAAACGTTAGGAAAAAACAATAGCCTCAACACACTTTCGAAATTTACGCTTTTCATCAAAAATATCAAGACTAGCATTCCCACAAATCTGTTCTAAATGGTTATAAGTCACTTTAATGACCCGGCTTCCTTGGTTCGGTTATTCTGTGCCCTAGTCAGGTCTAGACTTGAATTTGCTTCAGTAGCTTGGAATGCGTTAAATAAAACTCAGGCATTGAACATTGAAAATGTACAGAAGAGGTTAATACGCATTGTGTATGATCGATATTCTCAACGTCGCTTCTATTTTGATTATGAATTTCTTCTTAAAAAAGTTTCGATGACAAACTTGTCCGTTAGAAGAGCGGAACGTGACTTAGTCTTTTTTCATAAGTTAGTAAACGGTGTATCAGATAGTGGCTCGCTTTTAAGTGATGTTAATTTACATGTTCCCTCCCGACCCACTAGAAATCATTGTACTTTTTACATTAATACTGTCTGTGATCTCTCGCCTTTATCACGCTGCCAACTGCTTTTTAACCGCATCAACAATGCTGAAGTGGATATATTTAGCGACTCTCGGGTGTTCGCGATGAAAATGAAAGTACTTGTCGCCAATTTGTAACGTTTGTGTATTTCTGCCATGTCTCTGTTATTTTAATTCCTCATTTATTATGTGTACCAAAGAAAAGACCTGTTGGTTGTTTTTGGGCACTTGAAAATAAATATTTATTATTATTATTATTATTAAAAGTTGAAACGCATTCGTAGAGGTACACTCGTTTAAGTGGATGTCCTGAAACACCTTTTTCTTTTTCTACTCACTCAAACATTTTCTCTCCGATGTTAGGTTGCCCGTACAGCCGGGATTCGCGTTTGGTTTTAGAGATCGAGGTAAAGGAGGCGCTCCTAAGCTGCCCTTGTTTACGCACGAGCAACTCGTAAGCTTCCATCGGAGTGACAAGGCTTCGCGACTGCAGCGCAATAAACTCCGGGTCTTAGAGCTAGAGCGAGAGGGACGGAACTAGAGCTCAATGCCGTCACGCAGAGACTGAAACGGAAAGATTCTTCCCTCGTGCCCCTTTACACGGTTGTAAATCGCCTGAATATACTACCGGCAATTCATATATCTCCATCTCCTCCCTCTCGCCTGAAGCAGACTGGTATATTCCGTTTCATTATACGATAGACAGCAGCGGGCACTACGAGCCATTCCAGCCAATCTAGCACTCTGAATGTATCACGCGGCTACGTGCCCTGCGCGTTGCTGCACCTTCTCCGGAGGACACGTGACACCCACTCGACATTGGATTGGTTTAGATGGCGCGTAGCGTCCTCCGCGGTCCATCGTAAGCAGAAACGGGGTATAGTGAAGAGAAAACATGGACTGTTGGAGATAAAGATTGGGAGCAGAGGCGGACAGTGCGTGGCTGATGACGTAGTATATAGGGATGTATCCCTAATATGGACACCCCCGTTCCTCCAAAAAGCGTCTATAACGTGAGTTGTCCGCAATAACGAGACATGTATTTACCCAGTTTGTTCTTGAAATAGGTGTCTATAAAGTGGACTATCCATGTTAATAGAGTCCGAGTTAGCGAAACATGACTGTGTATAGTGAAAAAGAGGAGAGAGAGAGAAGGAGAGTGAGGACAGAACGGGTGAGCGAGCATCCGTTTAGGAGTGGGAGAAGTGGGAGGAGCGTGGGGAGAATGGAAAGAGGTAGACGTATAGATGAACTGCACCGACCGAAGCCGACTTGGCGGTCCCGCAGCGACCACAGCAGCAACGAACCGTGACCAAAGCCGCAGTACGTTCCGTGCTGTGTATATATACAGCTACGGACGAGAGAGACCTGGCCGCGCGCAAGAAGCCCACCGTGACGCATGATCCTTTCTCATACATTATGGATTGGCGGGAAGCAGAAGGAGAGAAATCTGCCTGGATACAAAAAGTGACTTCACTGCGCGCGTTATGTTTCTGGTCCTTTATGCTCCCCCTCCACCCCTGTTCTTGTTTGTTTGCTGTGTGTGTGTGTGTGCGTGTCTGGAGAGTCGACGTCGATGTTTTGCGCTAGGGGAAGGTAGTGCATCATCGTCCACTCCTCTCGCCGTGGAGATCGCTCTCGTGGCTTTTGTCCAGAACGGACGTCGTCTTGTATATATACGCCATTCGGCGGCGGATGTTTGATCGCGCGTAGATAACGCATACGGGTGTCCGTTTCCCGTGTTAGCAGATGCGCATACTCGATTTTCCTCCCAGAACACGGAGTTGCCTCGTTATACGCCGATCCCGGGCAAACAGAGAACGCATGTGGTATGTACGTGAGTCGCAAATGGACTTCTTCTTGTAAATGCATGTCTATGCCCATCACGGCCAAAAAAGGGGCATGTTCCGAACAGCTTTTGCCAACTTTATTGCAATCGGTAAAGAGATCACGCCACTACGCATTTACATCAGTCAGCCCTATTTTCACTTCTTGTTCCGCTCTTTTTCGGGCGATCATAACGTACCCTAGCCTATCCTGTTAAATTTACGCAGATTATGTATACCGTTTGGGTAAGCGGACAGAGACGTGGAACAGAAAGGATGGACACGCAACTCGCCTTCGAGGCAGTTCAACATCCGTTATCAAAAGTGAAACTAAATAGCTATGTTGACAAACTGGCATATTTTGCTTTTGGCACGCCCAAACGGGATTATGCGTGCCTACATGTAGAGCTCAGTTTTTGTGTGATATTGTTTCAACAAGACAGTAAAGGCTGCGAGACAAGCTAACGATACAACTAACGTGTCAGTAAAATTTCAAAATGAAATCTGTCGCACTGGCGGGCAAAGATGTGGCAATGCGCCAAAGTCGATGCCTCGTTTACATACTGCAGCGGCAGTACAATATACTCGTATAATGTAGGCAGTGCCGTTCCCAAACTTTTCTGACACAAAATAGTCTGTCCTCAAAGAATTCAATACCAACAACTATCTGGTATTCAGATTAAAAACCACAGTTAAACAAGTCCGGGTGTTCGCGGTCTGTTACTAATTTCCGTCTTTAAAGAACCTCTGACACGCCAAAAAAATTTTTTTCTTGCTAGGCGTTTAAATGGCATTTCAGGACATTACAAAAAAATTGTTTCACTATAGAGTTGCGTAGTTTTTTCATAAAAAATAGAATTACGAGGCCCAATTCAAAGTTCCCGCCGTGCACTGTGACGTAACAGTGTACCGCAAGGTGTCGGGGCGGTCAGAAGGGAGGCATCGCCGGAAGTCACGTGAGTTGTATCGTTCCTCGTGCTTACCGCGAGCGCGTGTAATATTTTTTTTAAATATTTTTGTTATTCTTTGCATTTCCACGAGCGATCCAAGCAGACAAGGTTTCTTTTATTTGCTTTTCATCGCTTAATGTTGCTGTAAAGGTAGAAGAAGCGGAGTCAGTGAATTGACGTGATCAACTACAATGCCTAGAAGGTGCTGTGTGAGGGACTGTCCCGGTATTTCAGCAACTGAAGAAGAGATCACACTGCATGCATTTCCGAGAGACATACATCGGCCGCATGTGCACCTAGTAAACGAGTTCTACTCATGTTCTAGACAAAATACGTACTTTGTGCTCGATGTTTACTTGTACTTGGTACACAAACCAGTTCGTATTCTTTAGACGGCAGGCATCTTTAGCCTGGAGAGTATCCGATGATTCAACGACCTCGGTGTCTGAACCTTCAGCAATGCGATCGGGCGTGTCGTATGCTAGCAATCCTAATTTCTGCGAGCGTTCTACATTTTTTTTAAAACTTGATAGCTTGTTTTGCGCCCAGTATAGCCCTGTATCATCGGACTGACGGCATGCACTCGTACACTGGCTTGTACTCGCAACGCTTTCATTATTGACCTCCATCAGGTCGATCCACTGACTCTTTGTCCTCAAATTTCACAGCACGCAAATGAACCAACGGTGCAGCGATAAAGAGCTAGTGGAACTGAAACTTCGTTTTCTACAATCGCTCGTACAAAAAGCAGAAAAAAATAATCGTAGGCACGGTCGCGGAGAGCACGAGGAGTGAAACTCACGTGACGTCCGGTGACCCACTTTTAGTGACGTAGGTCGATGCCTCCCTTGTGACCGCCCCGACACCTTGCGGTACACTGTTACGTCACAGTGCACGGCGGGAACTTTGAATTGGGCCTCGTATTTCTATTTTTTATACAAAAACTACGCAACTCTATAGCGAAATATTTTTTGTGATGTCCTGATATGCCATTTCAACGCCCAGCATGAAAAAAAAAGTTTTTTTTTGGTGTGTCAGAGGTTTTTAAGCCGTGAATTAATATATATGAACGTGCATTTCAGATTAGCCATATGTTATTTTATCATGCAAGACGTACAGGTTTCAAACGTTCAAAGCACGGTTTCTTGCTCCGACAACCACATATTGTAAAAAAAGCAAGGTAGAAAAAAATGATGAGTTTTAAAAATTAAGTAATACAGATTTTGTTTAAGTTAGATTAATTTTATTTAAAACCAACTTAAATGATTTAAATCACTACACTTAAGAAAAACATATCAACGCGGGTAATTTTCGACACTCCACCAAAAGATTTCACCGGCCGCTGATAAGAAGATACCAAGCAAGCAAGGTAACAAGCATGGTCATGCATGGTAGCAAGATAACATGTGGGGTCAGTAAAAGAGTCCCCGCCGCGAGCTACCTGGCAGTGCGCTGGGATGGGTGCCCATGTGACCCAGAATTAGCAGGAACAACAATTCTCGGGAAATACACAGATAAAACTGCTTTAGAATTTTACGAGGCTATCTGTATCAAAAAGCAAGGGGAAAAGCAAGCGCGCAGTGCCCCGTCAGTGCACTTGACGAATACAGAGTTTTATTTTCTAAACAAATGGCCAAAATGATTAGTAGTGTGTGTGTTTTTTTTTCTTCAATAAACCTTCATTTCAGAGTGCACTTTGTCTTGTCTACTTCCTTGTCCCTGTTTATCTGGCGGTTTTCGTTTATCACGTGCGACTATTTGCACCGAAGTGGCGTATAAAAACACGCTTCCCTCTTATGCTGACAGCTGAAATGCTCCCTACTTAATACAGCCTCATTGGTTCCAAAACGCTATGGAATTTTCGTCCGGTGTGTTACTCGGTTATATACGAAATGCTACTGCGGACTCTTTGGTGCTCGCTCGTACCTTGACCGTTCATTCAGTCCACCTACTCCGAAATGACACCTTAGTGGCATCGACGTCACGCCTCAGCTGTCGCAGTGTTTCACCTTACGGGTTGCGTAAGTGTTTACAATTATGATGGCTACCTGATATAAATCTTTCTCACTTGATAATTCCTTGTTTTAAATACAAATTAATGTCCATGGGAAGCAAACACTGATAGACAAGCGGAAGATAGAAAATATAGTCACCATTGTTTTTGGGGAAAGTGATTAATTTAAATCATCATAACCTAATCAGTACGATTTCAATCATGGTTTCAAATCACGAGTTAAATCACAGCCTAGATCATCTTGATTTTTATTCTATACCTTGATAAGAACTACTTCGTGCATCGCAAGAACGATATGCAGATCTATTTTTTTCTTGGTGTGACAACGAGCATGCATTGTCCTCTCTAGAATAGCATCGAATGAAAGCGTCTACGTTGAAAGTTCTTCTCTTTCCCTTAACGTAAAAGAATCCTCGATAGCGTTTGTTCAACAAAGCCACTACTGCCATTCAAACGTCTCTATGTTTTAAAGTCCTAACTGATGCTACTCGTCTGTCTTGACCAGACACGAAGTGTATTTACACCTGTTCAGAAACTGAGATCATATCGGTTTAGCTTTCCCAACTCCTTCGAGATTTCTACAATCTAGAACTTTTCCTCCAACTTATCTTTCCACGCTTCGCTTAAGACCCGCCAGCTGAGCTTAATTCACACGTTATAGGCGTCAAGCGCAAAAAATGCCATCGTATTGTGCTGAAACAAACTAACGCGCATACTTCTCTAGTTATTTTGCAGATATTGGCCAACAACAATGGTTAGGGCAATCGAGGAATCTGCAGTGACACTTCGGTTCCCCCCGATGCCAACGATACGCTCACCTTATTGGAGCAGGAAATTTGTCTTGCTCGTCAGTGCTACTACGGCCCCACGCGTTGTAATGATGTGAAGAGTACTGTGTGCGCAGGTCGTGGCGAACATGAATTGAGCAAGTGAGTAACTCCAGAGACCCACTATGCCAACATCGTACGACGAAGCAATCACTACAATAAAGTCAAGGTAACAAGAATCTTTGAACCTCGGATTCCTTTTCAAATAGACCCTTTTCAAATAGACCCTTTTCAAGTCTCCATGAAGCAACATCGGCAGTGTTCATTTTTTAGACTTAGGCTAGGTGGCACAAGCTACCACCCGTTATAAAGGTTATAGCCATTAACATCCTTCCATCCACTGAACATGAAACGCGTGATCGGATCCGAGTCCTCGCCGAACGCTTACACAGGCATCGTGTCCAATACATTTGGGGTGTGTGTATACGTTTATACAGCCTAGAACTTGGTCTGCCTCAACGGGCGACTTGTCTCCCAGCTATAGACGAGAAATTTGGCCAGTCGAGTACAATCGCTATCCTGAGGTCTTTGACGCGTACCACGCAGTAGTGATACACGACCGCACGCCGGTACGATGCTCGTCCAGATCGAAGCGGGCAGGGGTGGGCCGGGATTGAACCCAGGATCCCTGAATTCTGCAGCGCCAGCATTTGCTACACATGTTCCGGGCTGGTGTGCGCTAGTGCACGCTCAAAGTATGCGAGCAAGCAATGGCGGACTGGGGTTGGTGCGGACTTTTGAAAATGGTCTATCGTGCGGAGTGTAATTACATGCGATACTGCAGCTGGCAGTTGCAAAGCTAACAGACTATTTTTGACTATTCATGGCCGTCCTCGATTTATTGCACGTTTTGCAAATATCAAGGACTGTCAAGTTCCACATCGAATCACAAATGCGAGCGTTGGAATCCGCTTGAAGAAGCTGATTTATTTGAAAGGAAAACAAGAAAGACTTGCATTCCCCTGGAAATATATTTGTGCCATACAGTATGTATTTCTTACTCCTCATTTACTATTTGACGTTCATTAAATATTAGGTTCCAAATCTTCATCATTTTTATATAAAAAGGGTATTACAGTGTTATATTTTCAATAAAAAGAACATGGCTACTATATCCCAGGTTTTGTGCGTTTTTTTTTTAGATTCGAGGGGTTCAGACTTAAACTCTTACGCAGTTAATATGACCATCTAAAAGAAAAGAACAACAACGAAGCCTATTTTTGAGAACTTTAAATATTCTACGTGGTGTACCTTTTCCTGTTCGCCCTTATTGGAAGGAGACGGTGGGCAGAGACAGAGGCAGCTAGCCTTTCCATCTACCCACCATCTTTGCAATCAGAGTTCGCCGCGCGTTTTCATCTCCTCCTCTCTCTCTCGGGTTCTGTCCGTATAGGCGTGAGCGACGCACATCGCGGACTAGAGAGAGAGAACCTGGCGCTCCGCTGATGCGTCGAGTAATGAATCATTCGTTTGATCTATCCTCCTTCAACGCTACGGGTAGCGGTTCTGGCAGTATCTTTGAACGCAAGCGGTCCTTCCAAAGGGAAGCCGCTTTATCACGACCATTTAGCGTTCATTCTGCGAGCGACGGTTCCTTACAAATCTCGGCGTTGCAACAGCGGTGAACGGCCCCCTTCCTTCCTCCCCCAGCAGTGAAGCCGAAAGGGTTTCCAGCCAGGGCTGGACGGAGCAAGCGCACGCATGAGCGAAGACAAATTGAGATTGCACAATTCGAAAACGAAAGATGAGTTACACTCCGCGAAGTCGTAGAAAGGAATTCTTCTGACATATAAAACAAGGAGCGCCATTTATTTTGAGGAGATTACGTCATAATCAACTGTACTACGATTCATTAGAAAAAAAGTAATCTATAGTTAATATTGCAGCTTCAGGCTCATTAAACGAGGTGCGCCTTGCCCTAGAGACAGTGACGATAGAAAAAATTAACTTTATTGCCCGAAAAACGAAACACGGTCAAAAAAAAAAAGAGATGTGAACAAACACAACGAAGCCTCAAGACTTTCTTGTGTTTGTCCTCCTTGCTGTTTTATCTTTGTCTCGTTTTTTTTTATTCAGTGTACCCATTGGTGTTGTTGCAAGAATCCCTAGCGATGTAAGTTAGCTACATGTAAATAATGGGTTTGATGTTCTTACCGTTATTTATGTTACCCTTACCAGCACGCTGTTCATTCCAAGTTAGCTACGTTTGCAGTCACTGACAACTTAAGAAACATATGGCATGGCGACTCCCAGTCATCTCATTATCGCTACGCGGCCAATGAGATTGCTTCATTAGCCGATAAGACGACCGAAGAGCGAATCACCAAGCAGTAACATATTAAGCTTCCTGATTTTAATTTGTCGCTGACCATCGATAAGGTTAGCGTCGTAAATAACGCTTAAAAGTTTTTCTTGACCTTAGAAATACGTGTTAGTTTTTTTGTTTGTTTTTATACACACAATAATAGCAGTCGCCTAAAAAAAATCGAGTAAAAACGAACATCGTTCACTCTCTCAAGTCGCAGCCAGAACAAGCGGCCACGTGATCTGAAGCAGATTATAAGTGATTAGAATTGGGGCCTCCAAAGTTAGGCGGCACCTAAGAAATAGGGGCTCACCACTGCACATGCGCCGAACCCAAATTACGTATAGATTAGCGTTCGCCCCTAACGCCGAGCTCGAGAGGCCGGCAGAGAAACATGGCGGCGCCATGTATCGCTCAGTTCAGAACAGAAATCCTAATGGTCGCTGCACTATTAGGCACGTTCATCGGCAATGAATGGTGCAGCAGGCTAGCTTTCGCTTTGCATTAGCTCGGGTAAATCACAAAGCATGAGCGATGAAACCGCTCTGTTTTTGGGTCGCCTAGACCTTTCTGCAGGCTCAAGACGACCCAGAAAAAATTTACAGGATTTTGTTTCACCGTAAAAGGAAACTAGGTATTGCCGAACGCTTATTCTCCCCCCAAAGGCAGCGTTTGCGGTCCGAACCAGATGCCAATGTTTCAGCACGAACCCTTATCTTATTCAAAAGTTATAAGTGATTTTCTGAAAATGTCAATGGGAAAATGGCGGCCGACGGAGCTCTCGAATACATGGAGCTCTATGGCGCCAGAAACCAAAAACGGCCGAAAATGGACCCTAATTTCCCATCGAGATTTTCAGAAAATCACCTATAACTTTTGAATAAGATATTGGTTCGTGCTGAAACTTTGGCATCAGCATAGTTCGGACCTCTATAGCGGTACCTTGGGGGGAGAATAAGCATTGGGCAATGCATAGTTTATTTTGTAATTAAAAAAAATACTGTAAATTTGTTTAGGGACACCCTGTAGATCATTTTCTGATTCTGGCCGTTCTTGAGCCTGACTGAACGCTGTAATTGTTGACATGACCGACATGATAGCACCTCGCGAATCTTATTGTCTCGTCTTGCCTCGATCTCGCACAAGAACAAAGTCACAGAAAAGGAACGCATGGGGTACCTATAGGGCACGCACAAGCGCCGTCCCGCAAGCTCAAAAACTCTCAAGCAAAAAGCTTGACTCCAGGCTCCAGCTACGTGCTAAAAACCAACACGCTTGACCGTTCGTGCTGGAGCGACTATATAGACCTTTCCAAAAGGGCTCCTGGCCGGTTTCATTTTTAGTGTTTGCGAGTATGGCGCGGGATTTTCTCGCTTTCCGAAGCGACGAACATATGCGTGCTGGACTGACGAGATCGCACGCTGGGCTCAGGACTTGTAAATATTGCAATAGTGTATACTCTATCTCACGAGTTGTGTGCAGCAAAGGGAAAGTCATAGGCGCGGGCACATGGCTTTCAGACTTGCTTTCCTTTGACGGTTGTGCTCGTGAAAAGAAGGCAAGTCTGAAAGCCATGGACTCGCGCCTGAGATTTTGCCTTTGCTGCACGCAACTCACGAGATGAAGTATAAATGAGCTGCGGTTAGAGTATCAGCCAACGTTACTTTGGTATCAGCACTTCGTTCTCTGATATGCTAGTGGGCGCTGCCATCTTGGTGCTTAGAGCAAAGCAGACGCAACTGTCGATCGTCACAATTCAAAAATGCGACTTCCTCAGCTTTAGACACAGTGGCAGAAAACTCAGGTCATACCGTTTTGCTCTGTCGTGAACTGTTTTAACATCTCTGGAGGACGTAAAATCGTTTCCTGCGATATCAGATAAAGCGTCAGATAACTGGAAACCATGATTTTAAGCACCAAAATGTCTGAAATGTCGTCACTCTGAAGCGTAGCTTATTGGGCAGCTCAAGCTCGTGCACTGTACAGTGGGTGTGTTCTACTGGATCCTACAGAGATGTGGCACGTCAGACATACTGGACGGTGTGCTAATGATCACCTTGGAAAACATCACCACTCTTTACGAGACATTGGGTGGTCACTTTTCTGTGCAGTGCAGACATAGTTGAACGAAATCGTGAACATTCCAACTAGGAGCGAGCTACAAGGAAGAGGTAGAAAAGGCTTGTGTGAAAGGGAAAGACGTAAGCGAATACATATTTACCATGGTGATTTTGACTCAATACTGGGGTAGAAGGAGGAAAACACTTTTTTAGTGTACTTGGGTCCCACCATTGCCACAAACCAAGTGTGAAGTGAGAAAAATGTTCTACCCAATTTCGTTACAGAGCCACTTTAAGTCAAACCATGTAGACCCAAATTTCGAGTGGGCGGGTTTTCAGTAAATTGAAATATGGATTAAAGCAACTAAAACAAGATTTCAAAGATTTCGTGGCTTAAGGGACAATGGTCACGTTTTACTGTTTTTACAAATAATTTAGATGCGTCAGTTTATTAAAAAAAAAAAGTGAGTCCAGAAAATAATTTAACGTGAATTCAAATGCTTGCGCCGAGTGCGTTTTCACACTTTAGGCTGTGTAGTCACATTTGGGGGACTGTTGTGGAATCACTGAATGGTTGGACGTGAAATAAAAAAATAAAAAAGGATGCAAACTTCCTTTTTTTACACTAAGACCTAAAAGTCCTTATTTTAGCAATAATATACTGGTCTATATTAAGCTGATATAGTGCACCATCTTCTTAATTATAATTTCAATAGCAAAACAAGATTACAAATCTTTTCCATTAATCTCTTTTTAACAACCTTATATTTATTCATCCAGATACCTACAGCACCACGAAGCATTACAGTATTCATAAGAAGCATGCATATTCTGACCAAAATATTCTATCCATGCTTTACCGTTTATTAACCTTCTTCCCCTCGTTCTTCTCGACGGTTCAGTATTCGACAATTTCTACAGATTTATTTAGAAACGTACAAACCGCAATGTTTCTGATTTACCATTTGGAACACAGTTCGGCGTCATTATTTACCGAAGCGATAATTGTGCCTAATTGGAGGTCTATTAAAAGTGTCGTGGTACATTGCAACCACCTTCTTCGAACTCTCGAGGAACCTATTAAGCTTAGCTTGGGCATTGAGCGACGTGCAAAAGTTCTTGAAAAAGTACTTCAGGGCGACGCCATTTGCATTACACTTCGAGACCATCCCGCGGCTTCCGGTCCGGGGAACTGCACCGACCAAACTCTAATTGGACGGCTAACGAGGACGCGCAACTTATGCACGTCTAATTACGCTTACTCGAGTCTCGGAGTAATCGGGTAATTAAGGGAGATCGCCACCATTAATTGTGCATTAAACGTCTGTTGCGAGGTTCTCCCCCTGCGTCCATGGTTCGATCGAGCGGCCGTGGTTCACGTATACGTGCTTTCGAGTAGTCGCTGCAAGCCAGATTCTTTTTTTTTTTTATTCTCTCGTTACTTTTGATGGCGGAGAAATTGCGAATAGCATTCAGATATTGAAGTAAATTTCACTCTGACGATACAACGTGGACACCGAAAGCCTAATCTTGAGTTAAATGCTCCCGAGGGGCTCGTTTCGAAACTAAACTACCGATCTTCTAAAGTTCTAAACTACCGATCAATCAAATAAAACACGAACGTAGCGAAGCTATCGTCGAACGCGGCGCGGAGTGTGCTGCGCTGGTCATATATTTTTATTTCTCAATTTTTCGACCTCCCATCGCCATCCTGTACGAACCAACAGGTTGAAGTTATAACTTACAAGGTACAATCCGCGAATATATATTTTCGCCACTTTTCGCTCGAACGAAGCCCGCTGCTGCTAAATTCGCAAAGTGCATGCGGTGCCGTGGGATCTCCAATCTCACGAAGCCTTCCTGGAACTCCTTCTCTTTCTTTTTTTATATTAGTCTTAAGAAGAAAAAATAAACAAAAAGGCGGGGGCAGATCTTGTTTTTACGTTGGTGTCCTGACAAATGAACCACTTAACACACACAAAAAAAGCAAGCACTGACGGGAAGAAAGTTGGCGCGAAAACGAATGTTCCGCTCAGGTGTGGCCAACTGGCAGAGTAAAAGACGGCAACGGCGTTTCGCAGCTGCGGGAAACGTAGCGACGGGCATCGCGACGGTTGTCGTTTGTTCGAGGCCCGTTATAATTCGTTCACGCTGAAGCTGACAGCGCAGTGAAAGCTACGCGTTTGCCGGACCAATCAGCCGCCTCCATTCCATCACCCGACCCCTCACACTGCACGCGAGGGAAGAAGCTGAATCACGTGATGAAAGATAGACGCGGGGCTGGTCCAACGAGCCCGTACCTTCCACCGCACTCTCAGCCCAGGTGCGAACGGACTATACCCGAGAGACCGAGGTTATCGCCGTCCGACTGGTGGTGACCGAACGCGGGGCTCCGAGTAGTTTCTTTTGTCTTCCTCGGAATCGGAAAGCGAGCGAGTGTGATGATGGGGTCCGAGTCAGCTGCGTGCGCCGTAAAAAGAAATGCAATTTCGGCGTCGGCGCCCCCGGGGCTGAGCGTTCGCCGTCGTAAAACGCTTGGTGTGGGCGCTTCCATCTCCCGTATTTGTCTGGACTCGAGGACAGCTTTTCGAAATGTCCTTTTCTTGCTAAGTGAACACAGACCCAACACTCCACTTGCCGACATAACAAAAACATCATTTTGGTAATCCGTGCACGCAATATTCAGCCGCGGCCGCTCAATTTTTTTTTTTTTTTGGCTCCTTGCTTTCTTGTGAATGGCCCGCCGGTGCCGGGGGAAATGAAAGTGCTCAGAACGGCCGCGAATGAGTGACGTTGAATCTGGTGGCGCTGACCAGCGGCCACGATTATAGTTCCTGTATAGGCTCCCTAGGGGAGCCAGAGTTACGCGTTCATCCCCGTAGCGCCGTCTTTCCTGCACGGCATGTTGATCCTGCTCCTCACGTGTCTTAATTCGGCGAATAGCTGCGCCGCGCGTTCGAGGCGCGCGGCGCGTTCAAAAGCAGGGGTACGTTCGGCGGGGCGCGTGCAACGTCTACTTTCCTGCACGGCACTTGATCCGGCTCCTCACGTGATCGTATCTCGGCAAATAGCGGCGCGGCGGCGCGTGGAAAACAGACGCGCAACTCTGGCGCCCGTAGGGAGCCTATACAGGAACTCTAGCCACGATTAAAGCTCCTCTACCCTGGGAAAAGTGGCACCATTCATTGTTATGGAAATGCTCGAGACACGGGCCGCGCGCCACTTCTGGGAAGAACATGGCGTCTGAAATCAAGCTCAGTGCTACTACAGCCATGATCTTGCCAAGGGCTGCACGTTGCACGTGCCTCGTGCATCGACGCACCTTGCGCTACTTTTGAAACATGAAGGGGCTTTAGCCACGATAGCATGCTGGCGGGGAACAGGCGGGAGCAGTGCGAGGACCGAGCAACGCAAAATCATTACTCGTGTCCGCTGGGCCGCGCCTCCAGCGACGAACGCAATCTAACAATGTGTATTGGTTTGTATGTGAGCAGTGTTTATAAATGTTTTGTTTGATCGGGCCGTACCATATTGATTAGCGCTAAGTTATAAATAAAAGTCGGAAATTAGCCTCTACGCTTGTCCTATGCCGACTATGCGTAGTGTTTGGCGAAGAGTGAAAAGAAGAGACATGGCGACGAGAGACCATGACGAAATGATTGCGATGATGATGAAGGAGAGGATAGAGATCGCGTTGCAAACAAAACAAGTTCTGAAGTATGTGCGCATCCTAAAATGTAAATTAAAAGATTTGTTTTTTGTTTTTGCGGAGTTTGATTTTTTTTAAAGAATACAATAATTTATTTCCGAGCGTTGTACCAGCATGTTTGCTTTGACGCTCGGTTTGAGCCTACGCAGCCATGCGGGCCGGAGCCGATGGGGGCGTACGCGCCTGATTTCTTCTAAGCTTCCGGGCGAGGAATTTTGCGGGATTTTTGAGTGACAAGGTGAATCCCGAAGGGGTGACAAAAGCGATGTTTGGGGTACACAAAGAGGGTCTGTGTAAGAGGAGATTTCCTCCCACTCCTGTCCCACTGTTTGCACCGCCCGCACTCTCGTCCCAATGCCTTTGATAAAACTCCGCACAACTAGTGACACGTTGGAGCTCCGACGAGAATGCCGCTGAGCTTGTGTTTGTCTAACGTCGTAGACAAACACGAGACAGGAAAACAATGGAAGGACACGAACAAGATTTTAATCCACGTCTGTGTACTTTCCGTTAATCTGCTTACCCTTCATCGATGGTGGTGGTTGGGAAAGAAAGCGGAGTGAGGGTGCTGACAAGCTCCCACCACTTCTTGGGACTTGAGTGATCGGACAGGGAAGATAAACGCAATGTTTATATTGTTCGCCCACAAAAACAGTTAGCGCGAAAGACAAAGAAGATCTAGAAGACTGGACAGTACAAAAACAAATTATACTTCGTTTCAGCTTCGGTCCAGACGCAGCCGATGCTACAAGCGCGAGCATGTCGCCCAGAACAGTGCTTGCACTGCACGAGCGCGCGTGCTTGGCAGGGATGCTGAAAGCCCGGAGCTCGCGCTTGTAGCTTTGGCTGCGTCTGGACCGAAGCTGAAACGAAGTATAGTCGTTAGTTGTTTAGACAGCGGGAGTTTAGTCTGCCAGAGTATGGCGAAATTGTTACCCACTGGAGATGAGGAATTAAGCCAGTGCAGTATGATTGCTAGCCTGGGGTCTTTAACGTGTACCACCTTAGCAGTGATACACGACCGCACGCCGGTACGATGCTCGTCCAGATCGAAATGGCCAGGAATGACGTGGGCAGGACATGGGCTACATTCAATTGAGGATTTAAAGAAAAGGCAGAAGAAGAAAAAGAAGGAGGTTAAAAATTAGTGCGAAAAAAAAGCAACGAAAAGTGTTTGAAAAAATAATGCAAATAGAGCTGGTAGTGTTTATAAAGATTTTGTTTTTGTTCCTCTGCTTGTCCTTTGCTTTTCTCCCTAACTGTTCTCTGTGGCAATTTAGTTTTACTTTTTAAGGTTAAAACTTAAGTCTAAATATGCAATTTCGGATTAAATGTAAGAAACATATGTCATGAAGCAGATGACGAAAATTTTCACTCGTCGACGCTAAAGGTTTTTCACGTCGTCCCGGTCAAGATGTTGTTCTCATCCCGTCTTTAATATAGTAAAGAAAAAAAAGGCTCCTTTTTTTTTCTTTTTCTGTGCCGCCGATACGTTTTAAAGCTTAGGACGCTTGCGTAGTTCACCTGATTTTGTAAGCTGTAACTTGCAAGCGGCATGAGACTCGTACTGCCAATGTCGTATCACAGTTTTTTTATTTTATATGCCATCTGAAAGTGGAGTGTCCAACCCTTAAAGTGCTTCCCTTGTGAAAACAATTTTATAAATTTGTCCAAGTAAATAAATATATATATATATATATATATGGGCGGTTTCATTTGGATTCAGGCAAGGAGTGGCAGTTGTATTTTTTATTTTGCTTCAAATTTTTATATTTTGTGGAGCATGTTCCTAGAAGAACAATCCTTTTTATTTTCATGTCCTGACATAATTAGTTCCTGAGAAAAAAAAATCTCAAAGAAGCGGGAAAGAACTACGAGGTTTTGACGATTGTCGTGTGTGGCGTTTTTGAATCACTCTCAATCTCAAAGTATTTAAAAGAGAACGTCTATATTTTTTTAGTGTGATATATAGGCACGTAGGTAAGCCGGCATTATAACTGCTATTTATTATTCGTCGCTCCAATTTTTGTAAAAATTCCCAAACATGCCTCCGCGAACAACTGTGACCTAAATTGGGGATTTTATTTTGAGTGGACTATGTCTAGTATCGATTTTAAAATATTACCACGTGTAGAACCCTTTATTGCCTTCCAAATTAAGCAAAGTTTGTGTTTTTATCATGTACGAGTACTGAGAAATAAATTATGAAACAGAGAGGGTTTTCACTTTTTGTTCAAGTTCATTTCAGCACGCTGTATAAAAAAAAAAAATATTTTTAACTTTTTTCTTTTTCTCGCGTTGCGTTCTCTTCACACCCTTATTTTAGCCAGAATACATTCCGTTAATAGTATTTGCCTTGGTTTTGAGTTTTAAGCCTCTAAAAATGCTAAAAAAGAGCAAATGCCGATGGTGGGATTTGACGATTTTCGTGTGTGGCGTTTTTGAACCACTCTCAATGTCAAAGTATTCAAAAGAAAGTTGCGATATTTTTTTATTGTGATATATATGCAAGTCAGTAAAACGACATTCCATCTACTATTTATTATTCGTCGATCCAATCTTTGTAAAAATCCCCAAACATGCCTCCGCGAACAACTGTGACCTAAACTGCGGATTTTTTTTAGTGTACTATGTTTAGTTTTGTTTTTAATGTAAAACTCGTCACTATCGTCCGCGATAATGACGAGTATTATGATGATAATGACGAGGCTCCACTTGCTTCGGCGAGCCGGCCGCGATAATGACGAATCGCATGCCCGGAAGGGCGGAGCGATAACTTTACCGGCGGTCTTTCCTGTTTAGTTTCGGTTTGACGACATTTACCAAAGTGATATTTCTCGACCCTCTAGCGCCTACTTGGAATTTTTTTATCCAAATTTGACGACACGGCTAGACCATACTGTGGTTGATCTTGAATCCTCTAAATACATTATGTGCCCTCAAGTGAAAAATTAAAAAGTTAGTTAAAACATTTTAGTTAATTAGCAAACTAATTACTTAATTTCACCTTTTTTCTAGAGGCCGCCATGGCCACTAACACTTCCCCAGGGCCAAAACCAGGGCTCAAATTACTCTATCTCAAGTTCCCTTTTTTTGAAAATTTGGTGCAGCTAAAAAAAGAAAAACACCCTGTGTGTATATATATATATATATATATATATATATATATATATATATATATATATATATATATATATATAATTATATATAACTTATACAATTTGTATCAGTTCCGGTATATTTATAAAATAAATAATACAATAAATATTTACCTTTTCGCTAGGGTTTACGTCGCAACGGGCTCCCTCCGTGTTTCCGAATACCCGTGCGATAGAGAGACGGAGCAGTCATTAATGCATCTATAAATAGCTACGCCACGCACGTTACACAGAAATCTAGAAAAAAATAAAGATGGATTTACGCAGCAATGCGATTAACGCGGCAAACGACGTTTTAATTGCGAAACTGGAAACAATGGCGATATAATGTAATTAAAATTTTTGTCAAACGACCTGTGTCTTGACATTTACATTTACTTTAATGCATCGTCGTCATGTAGCTCTAGAAACTTACACCGACTAAACTGTACCCGCTCTCAGCTGTTCTGAACTGAGACTTGGGATGCCGAGGTGCAGGCGCCTAGCTTTAGACATTGTTGTCTTCACCGCTGCAACCATAGAGACCCGGGTTGTGCAGACAAAGCAGTTTTCTGAGTTACACTTGTAGCACAATTCCGCCGTGGCAGTTCTTCCGTCTCGAATGCCAGGGGCCTTTTCCCCCGAGTGTCAAGAACCCTGTCGACAAAATCCCTGCCTTGCTTGCACCGAGTTTCAGTTCTCCTGTGCGCTCTTTTCCCCGTTTGAGAGTGCGATCCCATGAATTACCTCCGTTATTTTTGTTATTTAATCAAGATGCATTGTCTTTCCCGGTAATTGTGTGTCTGCTTAATTCTCATCAATGAAGCACATATGTAGGATGTTTACTTCCGTATAACTGTATGTAAATAAACGACGGGAAGCAAAATCAGCTTCGCAGAGCAACTACATCGAAGACGTGAGCAACTGCGGTCGTGGCTGGCGAATGCTAGTGTCATGGAATGTACAGCACAGGAACAGGTAGGCTGTGGGAGGTCCTCGATGTCATTTTCTCGTCCGACGCGGTGAAAGCGTTCGCTTCTTTGTGGTTAGACTTTTCGATAGGGAAACAACTCTACAAAGGAAACGTTCGGCACTGCACGAACATGACTCTCAGCAAGGTAAACGTCAGGACACGCGGATGTCAACGGATCGTAGAGCTTTCAAACGAACTGAAAAGCGTGTTGGTAAAATTGACTGGCCACAGAGAGAATCAAAGAAACTCGGGGCCAACTCAGGGCATCTAGGCATACACTGCCGTGATTGTGGGTGCGTCGTTCACCTGCCATCCTGTACAATTTTAGGTAGGAACAATAACCAGTTAACTCGAGAAATTATCGAAGCAGAACATATCGCCAGGAATTCTAACAACTGTATTAGTACACCTTCTTTACACCTGACAGAAAAAGAGAAAAATATCTTGGGCATCTAGGAGATCGTAGCGCGTGATTTGGGAAATTCGGTGTTGCTAGAGGTTGAAGAAGACAAAGTTATATAAAAAGAGTTGTGAGTCAGCGCGGTTTGTTTGAATTTCGCTTTATTTTTCGTGTGTCTGGAGTGAGTGTTGTTTTCTATAGTGCGCTGTGGTGTGTGTCGTAAACTCGGGACGAACATTTCTTTCACAAAGAAGAAATGTTCGTCGTCCTTCGTCCCGAGTTTGTTATATTCTTTCTGTGGTCAGTTGTAAAACCTTGCTTTGAGAACGGGATGAAGTGGAAGCCCGGAGAAAAGGAACCTGTTCCTTGTGTCTACGAAGCAGACCAAGCAGACGGCAGAGGAGCGGGCGCATCACTCTCGCGAACGAAGGCGAGGATAAAACATATACTCCAATGATTTATACGTGCTAATTGCTGTTTGAAGTTTTCTACACCTTGATATATTACCTTTTTGTCAAAATGTAAAGCTCAACGTTTCCAAAGAGAGTCATATTATTGACGTTAGAAATCTCCACGCAGTTCAACATTTCTGTTGATCAAAGTAGATAGGAGAGGATGGGCCAGAAGTTGGTCCTCCAAGAGAAATAGTGCTCGCGTATATGTATTTTTGTGAATTTAAAAGGGTGTTTCGCGTTATCGAACTGTACATCATTTAGCAACCTAACACCCAATATACCAAGAAAAACAAGCTTTTTTCAAGAAGTGGCTTAGTGCCCCGTTTCTTGCACATCACCAAGCAGTCCTGCCATTCTGATTATTTTTCTTAAAGCAATATTTGAAACCGTAAACCACTACCGCGTCCTTTTTTTTTTTTCGCATGCTTATTATTATTATTTTTTTTTTTTGCAACAGAGTTTGTTTTTGGAGGAATTTTCTGCTGGAATTGTGTTAATAAGAAATGCGGTTCGCTGTGACAGATGTGTGTGTGTCCACCATTGTTTGAAGCGATTAGAATTTTAGCGCCGCATATAAATAAAAAAAAGCAAGGAAAATTGACGAGTCATCCTCTTTATTACCAGCTATGAAGAGGGCATGCGTGTTAGCGCCCCGTCAGCGGCCTTGGCGGGTGACGTCGTGGATTTAATCAAGAGGTGTGACAAGTTTGTGTAGCACGTGTCGGCTTGCTGGGAATGATTTATCGGGTCGATCGTTTTGTTTACACCTTTCTCGTCTCTTGTTTACTAGCGTTTCGTGTAGGAATAAAAATTTCAGTAGCCAGCCAGTGCTGCGTTTGTTTTATAGTCCTTCCTTTTTTTTTTCGCGCTGTTAAGCTATGTCAAGCCAGCTAGCCCAACTCCATTTCTTGTTGTAGAAATTGAAGTCGAGGGTCAAACCGTCGGACTTCAATATTCAAACAATGAACAGAGCCGCAGGTGCTCTGGACTTGGACGGAGATGGTCGATTGAGAACGTGACTTGAATGGAAAGTGGGGAAACCAGTACGGGGGTGCGCGTGCGTGTTTTTGAAAGCCAGGGTTTTTGGATGGTAGAAATAACGTGGTGGATTTGCAACGCCGGGAGGTTTCCAGACAGAGGTTTTGAGATTGGGTTGTTTTGCGTACCGCCCCTCCCGTGTGGCTGTGTTCATGACAGCGCTGCGTAGAGCCTATGAGGTTACGGGTGAGCTGCCTTCCTTACAATGAATCCTTCGCGAGGAAATAATCATTCAGCTTTGTCTTTCACTACAAAGGACGAATTGCACGATCTCGCAGTCATGTAACCCACCATTTTCAGCAAATATTGCGTTTTGTGCGCGTCAGGTGAAAGCGGCCAGCCTCGGTAATATTATTAAAGGCCGAATTTACTCGAGTAATACACGCGTTTTTTATGAACAAGGACCGCGCGTCTGCTTTTCCGCAGAGCACACGTACAGCCAATCATCGCGCTCTACTTACGAGGTCGACAAAATGATTCTCCGGTGAAAACGCGATATGAAAAGATCATTTTCGCGCGATGGGCGTCATTTCTGTCCGGCAAATCGGTGGACAGAAATATCTCGGTCGTTGCCGGTGATTGTAGATCCACGTGCTCCGCGGGAAAGTGGGTCTCGCGAGCTTCGTTCCCAAACAGTGCGTCTGTGACTCGAGTGAACACGGTTGTTGTTTGCTAGCGTAGTAACCGACAATTCAAGAAACGCAGGGAGTGGCTTTATATGTTCACACTCGTTGCTTTGTGACTCGATCTTCGGCTTTCTTAACAGCTATTGCCGAAATCTTAATGACTTTGAAGCGGCAGTGAGAGGCTCGTGGCTCCGTACACCCCGGAATTCTTAAGTTCTCTTTGTCTGTATAGGTCCAGTTTATTTGGATGGATTAGTATTAAAGTGCCCCATCTATGCAACACGTGTAGGCTCCAATAGGGGGGGGGGGAAGAAACGAGTGAATTGATTACGAAGAAAGTTAACCCTAGTAATTCGTAACCTATGCGCGCACATTAACACCATCACGCGGCAGCATTTCACAGCTCAAAAGCACAAAAAAGCCCCCCCCCCCCACACACACACACACACACTCGCCCCCCTTTTAAATTGGGAGCTCAATCGACACACGCCCGCCGTGCTGCGATGGCCCGCCTAACGGTACACTTAGTCGTGCCGAGTAACTGCGTGGTACTTGTCGTATTACCCGCTTAGTCGTGATGCGACTATCCGTCCTCTTTGACGGATAGTCGCATCACGACTAAGCGGCTTAGTTAAAGTGAAAGTGGGAGCTCAATCGACACCGCCTGGAATATTCAACGCTCGTGCACTAGAATTGTGACGTCATCTGGGGAGATCGTGCGAAGGCACAGATTGGACACGACTGTTGCGTCAGTGCTCGGCTGGGCCTCGTGTCCAATAGCGCCTCGAAGGACTCTCAGCCTTGGGTTCGGGTCCCATTGCCGAGTTGGCGGCGCCTTGCGACTGAGATTACTTTCCACGGAGAAAGAGCGAGGGATTCGGAGGCCCTCGTTATTCTAGATGGTGGTGGCTCAATACGTTATCCGTACGGGTGTGCCAGTAGTGGCTCGAATCAAATAGAGCTGCGTCACTCGAGGGTTCAACAGTGCTTGAAAAATCGGTGATCACGGCATTTCTCTCGCACTGTCAACGTTTTGAATGACCCAGTGCTGTTCCAATCGAACCACTATTCGCACACACGTTCTTGTCCGGTTCAAAACAAATTAAAAAAGAAGTTTTTGTTCTTTCTTTAAAGTAGTTCCATCAAAGTAGGAGACTCTTCTTCCAAAACTTTTTTCTTTCTTTTTTTATAATAAAGACGAGTCTGAGAAAGATGACAAAAAAAAAAGCTCTTTTAGATATCCGTTAATTCCTCTCGAGTATATTCATTACAGTTAAATAAAAACCATACGGAAACAAAACTTGCTCGATATTAAAATGTGACTGTCGGGTTTTCATTAAGTTATATATCGAAACAAAATGTTGTCCCGCTTTGCTTGGCTGCACGGCCGTCAGAGCAACAAGCAGGCCTCCTCGCATGCTGGCGCAAGCGCGTTTTCGTTGCCGGAATGCATATCTGATCGCAGGAAGGAACCGACAAGCTGCCATTTGCGTGCCATCATATACAAGGAACGGAAGCAAATGCATCTCCTCCTTCCTCTTTGTCTCGTCGGGGAGGCTGGTGGAAAGGGGGAGACCAAATGCTCGTAAGAGAGAAATTGGCCCCGGCGTGGTGTCTTCGAGAAGAACGACCTAGCGCGTCAAAACATTTGCTCGGAGGGGGGTCGCTATGATGAGGAGGGGTTCCCATGGCAACGTGGACGGACCCCCGCCTCCGGGACGAGCTAGGAAGGACACACGCTGGCGGCAACACGACGTTTACAAACGAGCTCTCGTTTCCTATGCCTGAAGACGGAGATGGAAGTCGGTGCTGCAGCCTCCCATGGCTGCAGCTAGCACCAACTCTCAGAGGAATGCTACTTGTTTTTACGGTTCTTTTTTTTTCTTTTTAGTTCCGTGCTTCTGCTTGTGGTTCTTTTTGTTTTTCTTTCTGTTGCTATGCCTTTGCTTTATGTTTTATTTTTCGATGTACATTTTTGTTGTTTTTTGTTTTTTTCCGCGCATATTAATACTTTTCCCATTGCTTCTTTCGTTCCCTCTTTTTTGGGAAGTGTATTGCCTCCTCAATAGACCCTTTTGGAAAGTCCGCGCCATCGCCTGTCCGCCATTACTTGATGACGTGCTCTTGGCATGAACTGGACACGAGGGCAGCTTTTGTCGTGAACTCGGCTCAGCCCCTGTTGAAAACGAGTACTACGTCAGCATTTGACGAGGGGCTTCCGGATCACAATCACCCACTTCATGCCCCAAAAATAGCGGCCTTCAATGTTGCTCGATGAACTTTTCAGAAGATTTTTCATAACCAACCACGACAAACAAAAAAAAACAGGCTGTTTTTTTTCTTGCGCACCGTGTTTTTTTATTAATTTTTTATTCCGCTTTTTTCTGCGAGCATCACGAAGTCTTTTTCTCCGAAAGACAAAACTGAGAATTAATTTTTTCCTCCCTTTCTTTCCATTCTTTTATTGCGATTCAGTCAAAATTAACTCTCCGTGTAAAAAGTTATATTCACATTTTCAGTACACCTCAGAACACACTTATAATAGTTAAAGTTACACACTTCGCGAAACAGTTAGCGCAAACAAGCAATAGTCATTTTTCTTTCGTTTTTTTTTGTGTGTGTTTAGAATAGAAGGGCTGCCAGTAAAACTACTAGTGTGGCGGGAAATACTCATTTGGGGCACTAACCTAAGAGGTAAAACTTGGTGCCCACTGCCTACCTATACCTTTTACCAGGTCAAAGTGAAAATCCCCCGCTAGCGTTTGCGCCAACACTGCCGCGCAATGTGCATCTACGTCTATACACCGGTCACCCCTAAACTGACTGTGTGGTGGGAACTACGTGCTCGTCGGACCAATCAACCGCTTGCCTTTCACCACTTCCTTCGCTCTGTAAGCGCGGGTATGGGCGACAGCGTTCTCACCTGGGGAAATATCGACGAATGACTGGTGCAACCAGCGCGTAACTTCCACTGCACTATCAGCGTAATGACCCTTTCGACGGTGACCAAACGCAAATAGAAAATCGTCCCCACTGTAGATCATGTGCTTGTACTAAAGCCCGAAGTTAGCATTGTCGCTTAAATGTCACGTATTATACGTAACAGTAAAATTTCAGAAGTCGTACATTGGGATAAACAATGTACTTATATCCCCTTTTTAGGATACGAAAGGTATACCCTTGCAAACATATTTCAGGCAGTCTATAAATATCCTATCTGTATTTTAACGACTCTTTCAATTTCCTATACTTAGGAAAGTATATTTAAGGTGTATGATCAGTTTACTAATAGTACCAGGACCTATCGAGAAAATAAAACCCGGTGTATCGGCCCATTAAATAGACTACGCATCGCAGAAAGCTGGAACTCCGTGACATTCCGACGCTATAGCGGTGGGCATAAAACGCGAAATATTGAGCACATGACGTTTCCTGGATCAAAAGGTATATATATATATAAAAAATATCTATGACTTTACGTACACCTCAGCCTAATATTCATCGCACCAAAATGTCAGACTGTGTACACCTGTTGCATTTATTTCAGTCTAAAAAAAAAAAAAAACTTTTTAATAAAAAGTACAATATTGTTAGTTTTTTTTCTAACAAGATTTTTTTTTACAGTAAATGCTACAGGTGCCTACAATCTTAAATTTCGGTCTGACGAATATTAGGTGTACGTAGACGTTTGCTCATAGAAACATTTTTATTTTGTCTTTTGTATATCTTGGCCTAGGTATCACCATGTGATCAAACTTCCACATTTTATCAGCACAACTAGCGTCATATTCTCACGGACTTCAGATTTCTGTGATGCGTAGTTTCTTTATGCGGGCTAAGAAACCCGCGGGTTTCATTTTCTCGACCGATCCCTGTATAGTTTATTGCATTATGGATTTGCTAACAGCGACAGCAGTGTTCGCATACACGCGGTCCAACTGTTCAAATGCATAGCACACTAGATTTACATGAAAATACACAGAAGATATTAATAGCAGGTTGAATTAAAATAGGGCGGTTTCAGAAAGCGCCTCTTGGCTTCCGATAAGCCGTGTTCCGATGCATGTTAATAAACAACGCCTGCTGCTTTCGCCTTTTTTTTTTCGCACAGGCTATACGTTATTGGTGTCGTTTTTGGTGTTGAAACACTGAAGAACGGAGAGTGGCTCCGTCCACGGCAGAACTCATTATAGGTACGATTGAGGAAGTATTTGGGTTTCATAAATTCAAGTTTATTCCAATTTGTTTGATATCGAAGTCGTCTAAGCGACGCTATACTGGCGCCTTTATGGCCGCGCCGACGTGTCGGCTTCTCTATCGTCGACTTGTTTTAAGCCCCCCTTTAAAAAAGAAAAAAAGAAACAGCGTGTACAAAAAAAGATCAAATATTATACTTTTTTTTTTTCGGTCGCCGATTAGTTTTTTGGCAGTCCCAGTCGATCATGACGCAAAAAGCTGGGCGGAACTGGAAAACACGGCCTCCGCGCCTAGAATGACGTACGGCGATAGTTCAACACAGTATCTGGCGAGATTTCGAGCCGGAAGTTCGCCACGTGGAACAGTAGCGTAAAATATGATTTTTAGTCTGTTTTTTTCTTAAATTAGGAAATCGGCATACGAATCAGTATACTTTCAGTTTTTTCAAGGAGTTGAACCTCTGCGAAAGGTAATTATAATCCTGGTTTATCAACCGACGTTGCCGTTCTGCCGTTGTTGCTTACGTTTTCTACATTCGATAAACCGCTTTTTGACAAGCTAATTAACAATGCGCTCGCGGTTGAAAGACAGACTTGCTACCAGGTTTCACGTCGATGGGAACCAGTCGCAATATTAAATGTGCGCTGGAGGGAAGAAGAAAATAAATATTTGAACGTTGAAACAATCATCTGTAGCAAACCCGAGAGTACGGTTTCCGTTCTGATATTTTACTCGGGCAATAAAGACGAAGAAAAAAATACAAGCATGCTTCGATTTTTACTTCGTCTTTACATAGAAAGATAAACACATCGAAATAACAAAAGAAGCAACGTGGTGAGGAAGTACGGTTGTGCGAGGAAACCCCAGTAGTTGCTGTTGTCTTTGCGAAGTAGCGGACTCGGTTCGTCTTTTGTTATTTTGCGCTGCCTCGCTCCCGTAAGTGGCACGACTCCGCGACCAATCAATATATAAAAGGCGAACTTGACTGCTATTTCACGTAATCCGCACACATGGTATAAGCGACTGTCGTGGCTTCGAGAAGCGGAAATAAATTGGAACTCGATCGTTCAACTTCGTAACAGATGTAACGAGCATTTGAAAGCACTGACGCCGCAGACGGTCGGGCCGTTCAAATGTCGTTCTGGTTTTCGATAAGAGTAATATTTCTGCGGCACACGCTGACGTGCGAGTATGTTGGTGTTTACGCATCTGGGGAAGCGTGCGGATGTGCGTGGGTGCGTTGTATTTGGACCCCGTCCCACTAAACCAAGAAACGCCAGACACTTACTCGCGGAAACGTCGGAGACACCATGTTTGCAATTTGTGTGCCTCAAAAGTTGACGTTTGGATACGAGCGAAACTGCGGTAAATAGCCTCTTTCGATTTTATCGGTGGGCAAAAACCGGTGTTTATAGATCTTACGTTGTGAGACGGAAACATGTGATTTCCATCTGTGCTTGCATCAGTGCCTGAAGCATTAATGACCAGTACACTAATAGGTAACGTCAGAATTTTACTATCGTCATCAAATCGGTGAGAGGCGTTTGATTGATTCGTACTCGTTTAAACTTCTCGTCCTTCTTGTTTCCAACCCCGCCCGCAAAAACAACAACAAAAAACAAATGTGTTCTGATTAGGCACACAACCTGAATATTATCTTTTCTAATTTGTGAACGCGGTGTTCTGATGAACACGATGGAAATTAAACAAAGCTTAGGGACGGGAATTAAGAAAAGGAAACAAGCACGAAAGGAGAGACGCTAATTCGGGCAAGGCGCTTTAATGAGCCGAATGTTGGCAGACGGCGTTCACCGTTTTTCATTGTGTCACACCTTCGCAGCGCGTGAGAATAAAACAAACAAACATTTGGCGCACCTTTGTTGTTGATAGAGAGAGAGGGAGAGAAAACATTTGTTAGGTCAACATCGGTCCCGAAAGTAATTCTCTGGTATGAGATCTCGAAGTTTCTCGCAGCATATGGCAACTCGAAGAACTCGATCAGTGGGGATATTATGAATAATATCATGACAATGAAGATATCATGAGAAGAGGCGCTTTTGTGTACCACGACGGAAGAGTTTCAAAATTCAACGCGCAGCTTCGGGGGTGGGACGGACAGGCTGGAGACCTGGTTTGCGCTCTATGGATGACTATGTTTTAATGAGACATGATTTGATAGAAGGGTTCGATGGTATAGTCCCATTTCGTCTCTGCCGCGCGTGTCCGCGGGTCCCCCTTTTATAGTCGTGGTGACGTGACGGTGTTGCGTCACTGGCGGGATCCTGGTGTGATTGGTGGTGGCTGCTGGCTTCGATGAAGATGAGGTCCAACAGCCACTCTCATTGGCCCGGAGGTTTATGTGGACGCAGCAGCAGCTTCTTTCGATGTTGGAGAAAGGGGAAGACGAAGACCCGTTGATGTTGATTGCCTCAGCTGATGTTCAAAATCCTTGGTTACGATTTGTAGTTCCGATTCTTCGAAACGGTGTCTGCCGGGCGATGGCGTTGCGGACCGTCTCTGTAAGTGTGCCCTAGATGGAGCACGGCCTCGCCGGGGTTTGGAACATAATAATGTACACTGCGACTGAATAAAAGATATTGGAAGCGGGGGCGACAAAACACTTGTGCAACGGTGCGGCTCCGATGACTCTTGTTTTCACCTTGCAGCGTGATGTACCGCAGGAAAGGCTCGTACAATGCAGCACGTTCAGGCCACACGCTCGCGCTCGTAGCATCGGCGCGTCTGGCCAAGCTGAAACGAAGTATAGCACATCTCGGCGACACATAGCTCTCGTGCGTTGAGAGCAGCTGCCAACGCTATGAGCTCGCGCTTCTAGCCTTCGCTGCGGTATCAACATAAGGTGAAACGAGGTATAGACGAAGCATTTCGCACAAACGACAGCCGTATAGACATCCATCCAGTGTAGCAGCCAACCTCAGTTTATAATTAATGTCAGCTTATCTGAGCACAGCGCAGTACAAAACGTGCAAAAACAAATTCGGCGCCAACCATTTTTCTTTTTTTACACATGACCCGGAAATCGAGAATGCAGATCCCATGCATGCACCGGCGGAAAGCGCTATATAGATCGACTTAATCCCAGCACGTCAACTCGATCCGATAATATGAACGCCGATAATTACTTCTCATGTAGGTTTTCTCCATTACTGGCAATGGTGAATGTCGTCCCGTAGCGATTTCCGAACCGCCAAACGCACAACCTCTTCGTATACGGGCATCTTCCAGCGCAGATCAACGAACAACATGGCGACATTCGCAACTTTCAGCGATGGTCGTACCGCGGTGTGAAAATCTCGCTCCCTAGTTTCTATTGATGATCGGCTTGCCAATAAAGGCGCTCGCTTGCACCTTCCTGACGCGAAGAAATAAAGTAAGGCTCTAAACTTTCTTAGATATAGTGAAATCAGAATATGCTCACTCGTCGCAGACCCAGCCTCGTACTGCTGTTGGACCCGAACTACGGGCAACTCCTGCGGGTCGAACGACGGAAAGCACACCCAGAGCAACGCTGGACGTGGGCTGGTTTCTATTGTCAATGCTGTCAAACCTTTACTCCGGAGCTAGGTCGAGAAACGCGGCCGCGAAAAGGCGCAGAAACGGTGAAGACGCTGAGGGCGCATCACGTGGACGCTGTCACTGCGTCACGTGGACGCTGTCACTGGTGGCGCTATCATTCTGGTGCCAAGGCGGGGCAGAGTCAGGTACAAAGGTCTTGTGAGATACAAAGGTCTTGGAGCTGCGCTGAAGATATAAGAGCAGCTTGACCAGTAATGAGGGCAGAAACCTTTTCGGAATTCGTGCACCACGCGTGAGCCCAGGCGAGGGGGGTATGAAAGCACTCTCAGATGATTGACTAGATAACTAGATGGAAAGGCCTAAACGCATGTGCGAAAAACCAACTAAAAATCGGACAAAATGGGCGCACGAAAACAAAAATCATTCCATTCTATTTCTAAAAAAGAAAAAGTTATTTATTTTATTTACATCGTGGATACTGCTTCATTAGTAACATAATTGCGATTTTTTGTAGACTTAAAAGTTTAAGCTTGCTTTATTTATAAAAAAAAATCTGCTTGCATTTTTATTTAGGTTAAAATGTATTTTCTTGCGATGTTTATTTATTTTTATTTATTTCAGTACCCTCGGGGCCCGGAGATATTACAGAGAGGAGAGGCAAAAACAAGAATAAAACATAGCATGTAATAAAGTTAAGTACAAAAATGCAGTAAAACATGGGTGCTGAAGGATTCACAAAAATGATTGGTTAGTGTAATTTTACACGAATCCACCGATTATATGGACACTAAAGATGCCGGAGGAGCGGTTCCATTCGGATGACGTTTTGGGGAAAAAGAGTCAAGTTTGGCATTGGCGCGACAGTAATGAATTTCCTCTTTGAAGCGATGGTCAGTGCGAAAGGAAATATGCGGTGGAGGACAAGGCGGATTTTTTCGGTCGCGCACCAGTCACCTATAGTTGCTTTTGGAGATTTGTGTTTCTCCCTTGCCCCCCTTGTTCCCCTTCTCCGGGGATTATCTTCGTCACGGAGGATGAAGAAGCTTATCTTTTAGGGTAGGGTTAGGTAATCAATTTGATGAAAATGACATAAACGAGACAAAATTTGCGACGCAACGAAAGGGAAAGGGATAGGTTCGCTTTCATAAAAGACGCACTGACTGTACGATGATAGTGTCGTTTTCTTTAATACATTTATACAGTTCGCATCTGAGTGTGTGGCATGTTCAACGTTTTGACATTGATTTTATTCGGTAGATCGAAAAAGAAAACAAAAACTCGCGGCTGTGCCGTTCATGTGAGTCAACTCACAATGAAATCTAATACCAGTACTTTTTAATTCAGTTTACTTGGACTGGCAACTAAACAATGTATACGAAGCGCGTACGAGCAGTATTCATGATTTTGTGATAAGAATTTATCACTTCATTTGGGTAACATGCACTACAGTCACAGATAGCCTAAGAAACGCGGGGCGTCCCCGACATCTTATCATCGCTCCTCGGCCGATGAGATTGCAGTATTAGCCGATAAGGTCACCGAAGATCCAATCACACTGCGAGTACCGTGAACCCCAAAAGGAAGTTTTTCGAATAGCCTACCCAAAAAAGCAACGTCCGCAATAAAAAAAAAAAACATGCAGCGTTGTTGCTCTGCATAAGCGCCGCCATCCCAGACTGGGGTTTAGAATACTGTAAACGACTTAATTTTTGCGAAAACCAAAATTTGCGCGAGTTTCGCGAATCGCATATGAATCGCGGAAAAATCAGGTCCAGCAGCTGTGTGGTTCTATGGCAGAAAATCCCTATAGCGTATAGTGTACCACCCCCCGATTCGTCAAGAATTCGAGCACGCGAATAATTCCCGCTTTTTCAGCTTTGGCCCGATTGGGGATTTTTCAAGCCCGCGCAAAAATCACGTCATTTACAGCATCGCAGACTCCACAATGCTATTTCTTTAAAAGCGAGGAGCTTTTCTTTTTCTGCTTTTCAGAAAGGTTGGTAGGAAGTCCCACCCTGCGATTTTTCCAGCTCTCGGTGTCTATGCGGAGAGCAAGTTGGTCTGCTTCTTGCGCAGGAGTCGCGGTGACGTCAGAACAACGCCGAGCTCTGATTGGCTCTGATAGATATAGGTGGGTCGACCTCAATGCTAGATGCCTCGAGGTGTGCCCACCATGTTTTTTCTTCAATCAGCCAATAAGAACTCGGTGTTGTTCTGACATCGTCGGAACCCCTGTGCAAGAAGCAGACGAACTTGCGATCCGTATAATCTCGAACTGCGCAGATTAGAGGCGTCGCTGCAGTGCAGCGCTCGTACGTCAACCAAGGCTCGTGTTCGCTGATTAGCAAAACAAGCCCTGTGTAACACGAGGGTTGTTGATCACATTCCCCTATCACGTAGAAAATGTCACGTCGGTCCAACTGGACGTTACGTAAATGATAGAACAAGGCAGCATTCATCCTCTGTCGAGGGAACTATATACAGCCGGTCACTGCCGCATGTGTAAATGCAGTTCAGCATTCAGCAACATCACCATCCGCGCAAGAAACAAAAGCCCGTGTACGCACGAGAGATGCTTGAAAGATGGATTATCGAAGAAAACGAAGCAGCACGCGTCAGTGTGCTTTCGTTCAAACCAAAAAACACAAAAGAAAAACAATATTTGTGGTATTTTATGTCCCGCTGAAAGGCGGGTCGTTTTATTTATATATATATATATATATATATAGGATAAGTCAAAGATGCGTACTGTCGGCTACTAATTCGAAGTTTATTACAACGTTTCGAGCGGATATATATATATATATATATATATATATATATATATATATATATATATATATATATATATTATGTAGTGTATCAGAACACGAAAAAAGTAGTTGGGTTACGGTTCAGGTTCAGGTAAATTTATTTTGTTCCGGTTCAGTTCCGGTTCGATTAATTGATCCGCAACCGGTTCGCAACCGGTTCGAGCGCTGAACCGGTTCGCGAACCGGTTCGGAAATTATAAATGACAAATTGCAACATCAAAATAAATTACAAATAAAACATCTGAAATCAGCACATACGAAAACGGGATACATCGTCGAAACTAGTAGTGCATAACGTTTATAAAAGCCTGTAGCCAATGCAAGCGGCAAACAACGACTGTCTGATGACAGGGCTGTCTGTCACGGGCGCTAACTCCAGCGTCTGCTGAGCGTTGGTTTGAGCGCACGCGCCCGCTTGAGTCCCATGACTACGCTGGGCAGGCGACGGAAGCAACAGAAGCTCGGCAGATCCTTTGTCAAACTCGAAAGTGCGCGCAGCTTCGCTTCTCCGCGAGCGACTAGGGTTTGTATCCCTGTTTTTTTTTCCCCGCATTTATCGAGTTTCCGGTACGAAAAAATACGGCATGTAAATCTTGACACTTCATAGCTCGATATACTCTGACCGGTGGTTGGGGCAGCGAAGAGCAGATATAATTCATGAATGCTCATTTCAACTGTAAATAAAATTTCTTTCTCTCCCTCAAACATTATCAAACTCCACAGCCTTTTCTTTTCTCATTCCGATGGAAGCAAGCTTCAAGAACTCGCGCGTTCAAGAAACGTGTTATGAAATGAGCACACAGCAGCATTTAGGATTTACGAGATTGTAGAAAAATGAAATCCCGTGACGCGATTTCTTTTTTTTTTTTTTTGCACAGCCTTCCAATTCTTTTTTTCCGTGCAAGCCGCGACCAGCGCAATACTGGTTCCTATGTCAAGATTCATGGATGCAGCGTTTGTCAAGATTCATGGATGCAGCGTTTATATTCCTAAGACTGAGTGGAGAAGAAAATATGTAAGCGAGTGTGTGTCAGTTGACGGCACTTAAAAAACAAATGGCATTGAGTAGCACATTCATTGTCAACAGCGCGTGGCCGAACCGTTTTGACATGAGCCGGTAACCGTTATTTTTTTCCGGTTCAGTTCCGGTTCGGGTTCATCGCGATAACAATATAACGGTTCGGGTTCGGGTTCAGTTCCGGAAAAAATACCGGTTCGGTTCCGGTTTTCGGTTCGGTTCGGTTCCGGTTCGATATCCTGATATATATATTATGTAGCTCTCCAGAATGAAGAAGAAAGAAGCAGAAGACTCAGGTACACGAACAGGAAGAAGGATTGAAACCGCAGTTATACTGCATCTTATGGGTTGCGTGAAGCAGAGGCGAAAGCACAGGCGCGAGGGCGTGGCTTTTATATTTGCTTTCCTTTAACGAGCACTCGCGAAAAGAAAGCATGCCTGAAAGCCACGGACCCGCGCCAATGCCTTTGCTAGCCACAACTCATGAGATAGAGTAGAGGGTACAGCTAGGGTGTACTCACTGGGTGTACTAGAATGGAGACGTGTGCAGTCCAGCGTCCGTGATTGTGTCGCGATGTGCAAGCACGCCGGTGAGGGCACTGTGGGGCACAGCGCGGCCATCGGACGGCTGGCAGAGGCCTGGCGGTCGCAGCAGAGGTGCTTTACTCGAGGAGAAAATGGACATAATATTCGTTTGTTTTTGTCTGTTCGGCTGTGAGGAAGAATGGGTTCCGTCCTATCCCAAACTTACAGGAAAAAGCGCGACTTGCGCGAGCGGCATGAAGCTTATATTCAAAGCGCAAATTCCGTTCCGGAGCGGTCAGTTACTGCCGTAGCCTCGCTTCTTTAAGTTTCTTTTTCGTTTGGCTGTTATAGGAGAGTAATTGTCTATCTCACCTTACGTACCAGCATTAGGAAAGCGAAGTTTCATTATGATATGATATGTGATGCTTTCTCTCCACTTCAGTGTCAAAGCTCTTTAATGTTTTTTTTTTTTTTGGCAACTGTACATTTTGCAGATTTTTATATGCCTAGTTTTTGTGCTGGTACTAACGACTTTTTTTTTGTAGCATAGATAAATGGAAGCCAGCGTTTTCTTGACTTCTGCATTTCTAGCCAAAGCGCATATATCAGCCGGAAAATGTCTGAATTGATTTCATCTAGCGAGCATGCATCATATAAAAATAAACACCAAGACTTGAGAGATAATTGGAGCAACTTCAATTGCTGTCCTTATTGAAGAGCAATCCTACTGTGAGAAATGTTTTCGCTGACATGTGACACAGGTCACACATTCTTCTTAGACTTCGTCCCAGCTTAAGTCCAGGCGCAGCCGACGCTAAGAGCTAAGGGGACCAGTCAAGCAACGTGTAAACGCCAGTTTTTGTTAATGATTTGTTCAGCGATGATAGAACAGATGAAGAAACATGACGAACACCATGGTGGTGCGCTTTTGAAGCTGTCTTATTGGTCCCATCAGCTCGTAGCGCCGGCTGCGTCTGGACTTAAAGGGACCCTGAAAAAAGAAGAAAAGAAATGTTGTTTTTAAAGAGATCTGGTTAAGACACGCGTGTGAAAAAATAAATTGTACGCGAAAAATGTTTTTCTTTTTGTTTTGTTAGAGCAATATTGACAGCGGGAGACGCGGATTTAGTCGGCAGTCGGCTCCTTTCCACTTGATTTCCCTCTCGGCATTTCGGGAGCGTGGCGGAGAGGTGGAGCGGCTTCGCCTTCACGACCGAGATGATCATTCCGGAACGACCAGTGACGTCATGCGACTTCGCGCGCAGAATTTCAAATAAATCTGTCGCCATCAATATTGCTCTAAATTTTTTTTCACGTAAAATTTAATATTAGACACGCGTGTTCCTCCCAAACTGTTAAAAAAAAACTTTTTTTTTCTTTTTAGGGATTTTTTTTTTTAAAGGTGAAATGAATAGTAGTGGATTGGCAAACGCCCGCACGATCCACACAAAGCAGGTTATTCTTCCTTTTTCTTTTTTTTTACGAAACTTTTGCGTTCTCTCGTCTTTCCTGCTTGCGCGAAAGCGGTGTACGCCAAAAGAAAGAACAAATAAAAGAATCAGAGCCCATGAGCGAGTCGCGCTTCTAAGTCTTCGGGGTGTCCGAGCCCTATGTACACAATGAGGACACGCTGAGAGACGGGACAGGGCGCGCAGTTGACACAGGACTCCCTGTGTCTCTCTCTCTCTGTACGACAAGAAGAACGTCATCTCGCACAAAAGTACTTTGGCAATCACGAGGTTCAAGTTACAGAAACACTATTAGGCCAACGCGGCGTTCTCTCGTATATTACTTTACCTTCCGACGTTGTCCGAGATGTTCCAGTCAATAGCAGCCAGCTAAAAGACACGGCCTGCGCTTTCTCCTCCAAAGTCATTGGTAGTGGATCCAGGCAGTGCCGCCTACGTTGCGCCAGCATCACCACGATGGATGGATGAATGGATGGATGAATACGGCTGAGCCTTTCAAATCGGGCGGCGTTTTGCGCCACCTAGCCAGTGTTTCTTTTTTCCCTATCATTTATTTACCATAGTGTGATATGTCTAGAGATTTATTCTTAAAAGCTACGAATTATACACGACGGCGGCGCCCCTATGCAACCAGTGCCTCTTGCACCGTCTCACAGCGAGCGCGACATCTTCCTGTTATTGCGGCGATCTCGTCGATGCTTCGGCGTGTCTGCCGCATGGGGCGGGTAGCGCGGATTCACTGACGATGACGAAATGCGCCGGCCTTGTCTTCCAGGTGGTATATCGGTCTAGCCCAGACGCCTGTGCGTTCGTCACACGCGGCAGCGTCTGCCTACGCGGTGGACCCCGGTTCATTCGGGTTCGATTTCTTGGTCTTTTATATAACCCACGAGAAGGGTTGTCACGAAGTGTCAGAGGGCTTCGTCGTCGAATGACAGCTTTCTCCTCATGGCGGCGCATCCGTGAGCTAAAATTGGCACCCGAGGGCATAGGGGGAATCCAAACGTACTATATACGTCGAAACACGCGACGGTTATGTTGACAATAAAAACGTTTGACAAAAAAAGTATTCCACTGGAATCCTTCGAGTGCAAAAATGAAAGCGAAAAAAGAAAAAAAAAAGAAAAAAAGAGGCTTATTTTGGTGAAATGGAACGTCGGAAGCACCTGCGGCTCTTCGCAATATTTTTCGCCGTCGGAGGAATAAGTACGGCGGGCTTACTTTACGTGAGTTGTTCAAATTAAGAAAACGTCCCGGTATGATGCGGAAGGACGCACAAACGCACGGGAATGTAAAAAAACAAAAACAGAGTTTGTTTTATACTTTACTGAACATGTAGGTTCCAAGTCAATAATCACAAGTTTTAGTAAGTGTTCATTGTAATATCATAACTACCAGCAACAGCCACCGACAAATATCGCGATCAAGAATTTAGTGATCACTTGCACTAAAAACTAAAAAGAAAAAGAAGCAATGAAGATAATTTGACGAAAATATATTTAGTTACCTTTAAGAATTCTTTATGGTACCATCTCTACCGAAAAGTCTAGTATAACTTTTAGCTATCCAGATTATGGAACCGGAAATCTATCTGGATTCTATCTGGACTCTACCTGGATTTTAGGTTTTTAAAAATTATTCCTTTGTCTGCGATCTGGATTTCAGGTTTCTGAAACAAATTTCCGGTTCCATAATCCGGATAGTAAAGTTATACTAGGATTTTTCGGTAGGTATCACCTCGTCTATACTGACAAAGACTGGCAGATCGCCACGAGACACGACCGCCGAAAGTGAAAGGTGCAGCGGCAGACAGGAGTCAGGTAACGGGCGCACCCGCTGCGACAGAGACGCCGAAACACACTTGTCCCGATCGAAGTCCGCTCGTGTCTCGCGTTCTTCGGGCTACCGCTTCTTTTCTCGTCGTTTGAAAACCATGTTTCGGGTACTCGCCGCTGCAAAAGCTGTGCGCTGACTATAGGCCTCCCGAGAAATGCGCTGTGCTACCGCATCCTTCGCTCCAAATCTGCGACCGGCCACCCTATGACTCCGTCGTCGAACTGCCGGAGTTTGTGCAGGTATGTAGAAGGCTATGGTGTACAAATGGTAACTATCCGACTCATTAACGCACCATTATTTGTGTCAAGGTGAGTGCGAAAGCGTTCTCGGATTCTGACTGGATGGGGTGTCACAGCTTCTTGCGGTTCGCACGTAATAGACCAATGGGCTACCTGACTCTTTCCGAGTCCACATCGGTCTTTGTTTTTGTGAGAACTTCTCACCAAGACACAAATGGCGAGAGAGGTCTCGTGGCCTCTGATCCGCTCTTTGGAGCGCTCCATCATTCATGATCGATACCATCTTGTAGGCAGTAGCAGAACAACTTGAGATCTGAGAAGAAAGCTGGGCTGCTCATCGCTTAAAACGACAAAAAGCAGATGATCAAAATTTATTCGTGCGTCTGGATCTGACTTTACAGCGGTACTTTGTTCGTAGCGGACGATTCAATATTCATTGGTTTTGTAGGCGCCGAGCGCCAGAAGAGAAGAAGAGGAGCACAAGGTCTGGTAGACGCGCGACACTCGACTGGGCGCAGCATGGCCGACGATCTCGGTGGGTTCCGAAGATATCCTCACAGCGTTACATATTGTAAAGTGTAAATAGTGTAAATAAATGCATAGGACCTACATTTGGCCCCTACAGTTTGTTAGCAGACAACGCACAGTGTTTTGTTGTTTTTAATTTTGTGTGCGAATGACGCCGCACAGCTGACAAACCCCGTTGTTCACCCGCTTTAGCAGACAGGTGGTTGCGAACGCCATCTGAACCGCTCTTTGAGAAGAGAAGTAGATATTCTCCTCACCCTTGTGGTGATTAAAATTGGGCCCCGAAAAACAAAAAAAAGTTATAAAACGAATAAATAAATTTTATTATGTTCCTGGTTTAAGCTCAAGGTTTTTAGAGGTGTCCCTTCCAAGATTATGTCATCATCCTAATCAGGCCTTCACGAGATCAGAACATGTAGGTTTTTTTATTGAGCTCTTCCCATAATAGCTGGTTGCTTGTTCTTTGTACAGCTTCCCAATATCGCATTCATGTTGCGTAAACAGTAACAAACGATAGAGACAATGATGGTCTTAGGTCTAGTCATTGAAGCTTAAATTAGAAGGACCCTGTGTTTCCCGGTAAAAGCGTGGTGAAAAATATGATCTCAGTGAGCACTGGATCTTTCCTGTGTTTGTGTGTGTGTATTCTGTTCATTCTAGGAGCTTGCCCTCCGCACTCTCTCGTCGGTTTCTCCTCATTACACCTTAGTTTTCTCGTGCGCGTGCCATTCTTCTGGTATATTATGCATGTTCCGCACGTTTTTCGATCAGTGTGTAGGAATTTCTCTGCCATCAACGCCTTCCAGTCTCCTTTCTTAATTCGGCTCCGTGTGTTTGCCAAGCGTTATAGTGTGTGAAGAGGGGGTGTAAATGGTACTCCAACGCCTCTCACATCTAGCATACTTTCAATGAATAATTCTCAGTCAACCTCACTGCGTGTATCTTAACCCTAAACTGGACTTCGTCATCTTGAAGACTGCTTAGTAATTCCCTCCCGTCGCCGTGGAAAAACTTTGCGGTGTCAGAACTCTCATAATGTTCATTGAACGGTTCGTCGAGTTTCTGAAAAAAAAAAAAAAAGCGCAAGTAGCTCGTCGCTCACTTTTTGATCTTTTAAAGGCTTTACGGCCCCGGGTCAGGCCGTCCTTCAGTCAGCGCATTGAAATGCCTTTCAAACGGGATTTAATTAAAATTCCCCTCTAACTAGGTGCATGGTAACGCAGGCTCGTCAATCGCGGTGACATTCTTTCGAGATCCTCGAAGGCGCATAATCTATTTTCCGCGACTCTGTCGCTAGAGTTTGCGGTACGCATCAGCGTGGGACGGGATGAAACAGGAGGAGGAAGAGGAGGGTGGCGACGAAAAAGAGAGTGTGTACATAATCTGTGAGGACGGTCGTGAGTTTGGGACGGTAATTTCGGTGGCGCCCATTACTCGATCTAGCCAACGCTGTGTACTCCGTGGCCCGAAGGTTTCGCACGCCCAAGTTTCCGATCCAGTATGTTCGCCGTATACACCGGGGGCGACGTTAATTAAACCGGCGAGCCACGCGCGCTCTCTGTATTGAATCCGTTGCCTTTCTCCGCACCTCTGACGCTGGGAGGAGAGGCGCTGCAGCGTTGTTTTCGTTCCGATAATGGAATTTCGAAACTGCCTTTTCCGCTCGCCTCGCTATCCAGCCGGAGGTGCTGCCGTCCTATCCTGCAGCTTTATCGATGCCGTATTGATTGCCCTTATCGCTTGTTTTATTTCTTATATTCACCGGATTTGATTATCGTCAGATTGCGACCATTAGCGAAAACGCCGTTGCGATCATAGTCTGAATTTTGTTCCTTCTGCCATCCGCAGTATACACGGGTTCTTCCTCGCCAGTATTGCTTCACTAAACCCCGCACTGGTTCATTATTTAAAAAAATAAAATAAAAGGGGCGCATTACATGAGGTCACGGAAGTGGCTTTGTAAGAAATACGTAATTTTGCGAGATGCCGTATCTTTTCAATAACCGCTACGATGTTTTGATTGGCTGGAAGATAAAGTATACTCACAATTGGGGTTTTATACGCCATCTTGGTCAGAACTTATTCCATATCATACGTATGTTTTTTGTTTGTGTTTTCAGTTTTTATACTATGGGTGATAACTTGTCTAATTTATAATAAAATAAAATATCTTCGTGATTACAGCTCCGAGAACGTCACATAACTCTCAACGTGATACAAAAACACTTTTCGCAGTTTTTATAACATACCCTTAATTCTTATGAGCCGTACTCTCGCGAAAAAAAAACATTTTCACTGGGTGATTTCAAAAGCACAAAGACTAATATCGGACTGAAAAAAATGTATAAGCTCAGATTTTACTGCTAATGTAGCTGAAAAATAATAAACAGGCACGTTTTACGGAAGTTGTGACGACGCTCGGAGTCGTCGTAATCTCGGTAAATCTTTTTTCCTAAATGGCTTTCGCGGCGAAACTTGACGTCAGATCTGAGCCGTTCTCGAAACCACCATCGTCACTCCGCCTGCATGAAAGCAGTGAAAGATCGATAGCAATATCAACAAACTGTATAGCTTCGCAATGATTTTTCTTTTTCCCCTAGCGTTATTGCAAAAACAACCCTGCACTTCGATGCGAAACAGAGCCGGCTATTTGGAAAGGCAATATTCGATATGGCAAAAGACACTCTCCGAACGGAACGATATATCTGGACTCGTAAATCTTTCTCGTCTCCGAGCCTCTGAAGGCGGAGACGATCGTGAGCGGAGAGAGACAAGCGGAAATGGAAGCCTGACGTTCGGAAAAAGGGCGGTTCAGGATAGATAACTGAAGATCTGCGCAAAGGAAAAGAGGCGCGCACCAACTAACTCCCTCTATACCCCCTCCCCCGCGCTCCCAGTGTTGTGCCCGTTATTGAAAATAAGTATATTTTTTTCACTCTGAAACGTATTTATTTAACGACCAAATTAGCTAGACCTTTTAAAAATAAGTAACGAAATAGAAAAAATGGGTTGTGGGGATATTTATACAGCCTGTAGTTGGTCAGCCATTTAAAGTTGCGACGAGTCACTCGCTGTAGATGAGCAATTTAGCCAGTGCGGTACAACCGCTAGCCTAGGGTCTTTAACGTGCACGACGCAGTAGTGGTACACTACCGCACGCCGGTACGATGCTCATCCAGATCGAAACGGGCAGGGGTGGAGCTCGAATCCAGGATCCCTGGGTTCGTGGCTGCGCAAGCTTTCGTAACGAAATAGAGTTACTCGCTATAGATTGTCAAACTTTCACGTGCTTGCTGAAATTTGTTACTATTCTGCAAACGTAACGAAATGCTATTACCGCTACTTTCTAAAGCTTACAAACGTTACTTTTCGGGACGTAGCGGCAAGACCACCGCCTGAGGAAATCTTCCTCGCCCAACCGAAATGGCTCGGAGTCTATAGGTGCCGGAGCAGGGTACCCCGCAGTCGAGAGAGCAAGAGCCACATTGCTCGAGACCGCCGTTGCTGGCCAACTGCCAACAGGTGCAGGAGAAGCTCTCGCGGGGGCACCTACTGCCCGGCAGAAAATTCCAGAAGCCATGGTGCTCTAAGCGCCATAATGAGTTCGCTACAGAACAATCCGAGAAAACATGTGTGTTTGTCTCCACCTGGCCACAGTGGGGGCACTTAGGACCGCGGAAACAATGCCCCAGCGGTGTTGTCATTTTCTTGTTGGAAGAACACCCCAGTCTCGACGCCACTCAAGATCTTCCACAGGACCGGGAAGGCGGCGAGAAACCAACGAGGTCCACGGAAAGGCGTTCGCCCGATTCCTCTTTTTAAAGAGTGATCTGTGTCACGTAGAGCTCCTCAAAGACGCGAACCGGTGGCACCTTGCGCACTTCGAAGTCTGGTAACGCCTGTCTCAACTTCTCATGGCAAGCCACCACCTCTTGGTAAAAAGGTGGTGTTGCTTCTGAGCTCGGTGAAGATTGCCCAACGCGCGAGGAACAAGCACTCGGCGCGAGGGCCCTAGAAAATATGTGCGCCTGCAAATAGAGAACATACATACGCGAGCGTATATGCACTCAAAGGTAATACACGAATGAATAACGCGAAAGAGAGCAACGCGGCAGCGGCTCACACACGGAAAAGGGTTGGTTGTGTTTGTTTTATTCGAACAGTGATAATAGGCGGAAACAAAAAGTACCAGTTGAGAAACATTTTTTTTTGTGCTCTGAAAGTTTTTTTGTAAAAACCTAATGAAGCAGAAAACAAAAAAACAACATATGTACGAATTCTCTCACATGATTTCTATAGATGAGCAATAAGTTTCGAATAACTGCTATGAAAAGCGCAACGGGGCGAAATCGCTGAGTACGACCTTTGCCGCCGTCCAAGGCTCAGTTATACGACTGCTCGAACACGCGTGGACTACGATGGGAAATATGACAGATCAGTTGAAAAGATAGGAGTCGACACCGGCGCTATAGAAGGGGGAAAAAAACGACAAGGTCGTTTCGAATATTCGCCGGAATGGTTCCATCCACATGCAAATAACAATGCGAAAAAGAAGCATACCATACTGCTAACAACAATGGGATGCCCTGGAAAAACTGGGTGACATCCGATCGAAGACACGAACCGAGGACCGGCGGAAATTCCTCGTGACGAGCGAGCACGTCCACGCGTTCATCGGGAAACGGGACAACCAAATTGGGGAACAAAAGGAACGTGCTCCAGATCCGAGTGTTTCCTTCGGAATGCCGGTCGTAGCACGATCCTCGGCTCGCTTCCTGCTGCAAGACGGTCTCTCGAAACTCCTCAAGGGTCGGTGATGCTATGCGTTCGCCGATCCGCTTGTGCTCAAGTATCGCTGCACGTGAAACCAATGTGGCTTGTTCTGACAGCACGTATTCCCACGCGAGTTTTTGAGGGGGTTGCACGAGCTTCTTGAGACACGGGAAGACTTGCGAAAGAGAAAATGATAATGTTGGAGTCATAGCCGGGGGCAGACGGTCATCGTTAGTTGGGAGGGAAAGGGGAAAAGAACAGCTGATAGAACAGAAAATTTTGAATTAAAGGAGGGATACTATGTTTGGACTCTGTCGACTTTGCAGCAACGGATGAGGGCCGCAGCCGGGAACGACCGAAGGCACGGCGGCAGGAACTGATGATGAAATAGTAGGTGGAGAAGGTCACAGTATTCTTAAAGAAATTAGAGTACAGACGCAGGTGGGCTGGTGACGAATCATAGTAGAAAAACCCAGAGACAAGGAGCAAAAGGGACAAGAACCAAACCGTTTCAGAACCAACACAACAATGATTTAATTTACACAGTCTTCCTTCTTCTCTTCACATATCACGAGCACAACCCCTGGTCAAATGCGGTGCCTGCCGATGACCTTCAAATGTGGTGCCTGCCGATGACCAGGGGTTGTGCTCGTGGTATGTGAAGAGAAGAAAGAAGACTCTGTAAAATTGAATTATTGTTGTGTTGTGTTGTTGTTGTTCGTTATTGTTGTTGTTGTTCGTTGTGTTGTGTGTTGGTGTTGTTCTTGTCCCTTTTGCTCCTTGTCTCTGTTTTTTTTCTACTATGACAGTATCCTCACTGTCCAAGAATTGGCAGGGTCCAATGAACTTGAAGCAGGTGGAGCACGCAGTATCCGAATTGTCCAAGTGTCACGTCACCAAGCGCACAACTCACAATTAAGTCTTTATCGAAACCGTGTTGCAATGGGCTACACGCTGAGAGATCCACAACATCAAAGATAATCTGAATAGACGTTGAGGAGGGCGTGATTTTTTGCGAACACATAATATATTCCGTTTTTTTATAAAAAGGGGCGGCTTAGCCTACGAGGGGAGACTCAAAGGTAACCGGAATGAATTTCTGGAGGGCGGGCCGTTCGTTTGTAGTACCACTGCAGCTTCCGCAGCGCTTAGTGGCACTCCTTCAGAGACTGCCGACCGGGGTTGACTGCTAAAGTTCTAGCGGCGTGTGGTGAATTTTCCCTCCAAGCGCTTCAAGATTATTCCTCGTTTTTTTGCAATATCTGATTTGAAGGACCTTCCGCATCCACAAAACGTTTTTATTTCAGGATTTTATCCATACCGCGGCGAACAGTAAAAAAGTCACACGGGGCGAAGTCCGGTGGATATGGAGGACACGGTGCCGTGCCATTTCGTTCAAACATTTTTGCACTGACGGGGCAGCGTGTTTTGGGGCATTGTCGGGACCAATCAGAAGCGAAGCATAACTTTGGCGACTTGGGCCAAAAGATGCTAAATGAAAGCCAAACTACTAGCAGTGAAGCCCAACTTTGGCACTTGATTGGCGAATGGAGACCGAGGTATCCGGACTCTAGCCAAAGAAGATCAAATTTAGCTTTTCTGTGGCTTCCTCTGGCTTTTAAACCCCTGAATTTTTGGACAAAAAACAAATTTTGGCCCCAAAAAAAAAACTGCGCTATCGTGGGTACCTCTGAATCCCTCACCGACAAGTAAAGGCTGGTCAATGTTTTCCAGTTTGCTCATACCATATCGGACGCTACATCCGGAAAGGCGAACAGCTTTCGTCCAGCTAAACTTTATGGGTTCATAGGTAGATGAGCGGCTGGACGCAAGCACGGCACTCGGATCGTTTGTGACCCCACTCAACGGCAATCAACACTGGTTCTAATTTAACATATTAATCTCAGACTACTTTCTCCCGAATCAAGGTAGCCGGTTTCGACCTAGAAAGTGTGGTTTCAAGGACAACTCTCCCTAACGATGGCTTGTTAATAAAAGCTGCCGTATCAACACAGTCGAATTCACGAGCACGCGCGTACTTGCAGCCATGAGGAACGTTTAGGCAGCGCGTTGTGTAGTTTCGATGATGTATTGGGCCTCACGTTTTGCTGCTCATGAGCCTTACATAATAAATTATTTGACACAGTCGTCAGAGGTGATTTCCGTTAATTTTTACCAAAATCTCAAGTAAACAAGTTCTTTCTTTACGGAGGTAAATCAGGTTATTACCAGCGTATGCATGTACAACGTTAGCAGCTAAACGTTCGACTCGGTACGAATAATCAGCTTTTCATCACCCCAATTTTTATGTCTCGGTTATCAAACGCATGAAGAGACGGCCCCTATTAAGGCGCTAAACTTGCATAAAGCCTAGACATAGCCTCCTCTAGGCTATGGCCTAGAACACAAGCGTGAAAAACGAATCGAAGCTTGCACAAAACTCAAAACATGAAACATGAAAAAAAAAAACGCGCGCGGGTTTTTATTACGCGAGAATAGCAAATATGCTGATATCGAAAATAAATTTCCGTTCCAAGTGCGTTAAAAATACCCTCCTTTTGAGCAAAACAAGCCTGGTACAATATTTTTTTTTAATTTTCGTTTTTTTTAAAGATTTAATATAGATTTGAAGTTTTATTCTGTGCGGATGGCGCAAAATAGATAGCCTCCTTTCCCGCTCCTGGAAGGGAGCTGTCGTGCCTTCACTGTTTCGGTTCCAAACAATCTCCTACCAGGAAAGCGAACCTTGACTTTGCTGTTGTCTGTTTTTCCTTCGCTTTGTGCTTCCATTTCGGGCAGCGAGCGAACCGCTGCACCAAAACGCGAACCGCGCGACATGACGCATTACGGTGACCGCACATCTCATCTCGGAAACGGTTCTCTGGCTTAAGGCGGTCCCGAGATACTAACGGGGGAATAAAAGAACAAATAAATGCAGGAAGAAAAGAAAAATGTGGAAAAACGTCTTAATAAATCGGAAAAAAAGTATGGCAAAAAAAAAAGAAAAAAGAAGCGAAGGAAATGGAACGAAGACGGCGGACAAGACTGAAAGTGCCGTGTGGAAGATATCGTCAATTTTAGATTCCTTTTTTTTGTGTTTTCTCTCTTCATTTTGGACAAGATTGTCATCAGAGCGAAAAGAAGCATCCATCTTATTCTCACTCTCCTCGTAACCCTCCTTCCTCTCAGTTCCTAGGCGGCTCTGTCTTGTGCATATCTTGCTTTCTGTTAGAAACATGTTTCTTAACCTGACTTTCTATGGCTTTCGCTGCCCCTGCATCTTTTCTCCCGTGTGTCTCACCTGTCGAACTTGTGTTTATTTTCTTTTAATCAAGTATTTGAGTGTCTTTTTTTTTCTAAGAAACTGCATTTGCGTTTGTTTTATGAATCAAATATTAATTTACGCTTTAATTCACGCAATCGGACTGAGTTGTCAAGCTATATTTTCATGAATGCAATGAACTCGTTGCTGCAATTAAACATTCCCTGAGGATTCAAGGACGAAGAAAGAATAAAACAATTAAAACTGGGACAATACAACACATCTTTCACGGGACAATACAACACATGAAGGATGAATGAGAGAGTGAATGATGAATGAAAGATGTGTTGTATTGTCCCAGTTTTAATTGTTTTATTCTTTCTTCGTCCTTGAACTGAACCAACAAGCTCTTCTCCCAAGCATCCCTGAGGAGGTTTCTGAGATCGCGTATATATGGAGATAATTACCCACTCTGCTGGCTCTAAGCATCCTAGAAACCCCTAAATCATGACAATACAGGGGCGATTTCCATATTAAAAAAAAATTACATATTGCAACACACCGATTTTATCTCCGGTGACGGGAGGAGCATGTTCCGACACCAGGTCCACTGTCAGCCAACAGCAAGTGAAGGATCATTTCGTCTCCGACCGGTGGAACCACGGAGCGCCATATCTCGAATGCCCGCGGCTTGTTTCCCATAAAGCCCGGACAATGATTACACCCAGCGAGCGTGCGCTCTAGAGCCGACAACTGGAGACATCACTCCCGCGAAAGACAAACAACAACAACAAAAACAACAACAACAAAAGCAACAACAACAAACAACAACAACAACAGCAACCACCACCCCAACAACAAGAACAACAACATGCTGCGTTGTTTCTGAGCCGATTATTGCAGTTAAATGTAACCTCTCCGTGAAAACTTTAAGTTTTTTTAACTACTGTTATTCGCTTTAATCATCTGCAAAAGCATTCACATTTTGTAATAACAGCGCTTGCAATCTCAACGAAATGTCGCGTTTCTATTGGTCACATGTCGTCCTGGCTGCCGGAACAATGCTCGTCCCGTCGCCGGAGATGACCTCAAGTGTGTGTTCGATCTTTGATTGCTAATTTAATAAGGAAATGGACCGAGCATCCTTATGATATATAGATTTCTAGGATGCTTAGAGCCCGCAGAGTGAGGTGATCGCCATATTTATCCGATCTCAAAAACATTCTCAAAACACCCTAAAAAAAAAACTGTCGGGACAGATTTTACTTTTTTTATTTCTGCAATTTCGGTTTTTATTACCGTGACATCTATAGAGTTCTTTGGCGGATTTGTTGCGCCGTTGTTGCTTTTTCCACACCAGCTTCCTAAGTGACACTGAGACGAAGGCGCCAATTTTTCATTAGTTTGCACCGCAAACGCTTAGTTATTGGCGAAATTAATCCGCTGAGAAGGGGAACAAGAGGGACAAAGGACAACACAAATACCCAAACACAGCTAGGTGACTGGTGCGCGATCGAGGGGATCTGCCTGGTCCGGGCATCGAACCCGGGACCTCTCCATTTATAGGGAGAGGTCCCGGGTTTAATACCCGGACCAGGCGGATTTGATCGGATGAGCAAAAAGGGTTCCCTAAGGCTTAAACTCTCTACTGTCTGCAGACTGTCTTTCCGGAATGAAGACCGGTATGTACAAACATCGAAAACCGGCCGATGCTCCTTCATGTCCCCTCGTCTATTTTGGCTGACACAGTCGATACGCGATGCGAAATAACTAAAAAAACCTGAAAACAAAACATCGCGTTTGCGCATACAAAGAGATACGGCAAAGCTCATCAACATGGCGTACGACGACAGTTCGAACCAGAAGTACATACGTCACGGGAAGCCGCTATGTATAAAGCGAAATTGAAATCGCCCAGAATTTGACGCTGATATTTGTGTAACTGGTATATTTCGATTGCTGGTTAAAAGATATCCCCAGGTGATCTCTAGATTAGGGAGGCCTAGATGGCTGACCTTGAGTCACTTATTGTTCATCGTGTACCGGAAGTCCCAAGCTGCGCTTTAGAACGGCGCAGCGCCGCAATCGATGGCGTTAAAATGGAGGCCCTGTTTAATCGATTCTGATCGAGAGGGGCAGAGCCTGCACGTCAACCGGAAAGCAGTCACAGATTGTTTTTCTTTTTTTCGGTAACTAGATGTTGTGTTCCACGCTATATAAATCGCTACCAAAAAGTACTACATGGATATCAGCTTGCGACAGGTCACGATGTATCGGCTATTCAGAGCTCCCGTGTGGGCGCCGGAGTTCAGAATAACATCCTCGAACTGATAAAACAGATTTATTTTAGAGCTTATTTTGTTGGCATTGATGTTTCATTCTCAACAAAAACAAGTGCTCGTTGTGCCTTGAGTGAACATAGACCTCTAAATGGCCCCTGTGCGGCCCTTTATGGTGGGTGGGTTTGGAAGAGCGCTTATTCTAGTTTGAATTCACACTAAGCCGCTCGAGTATAATTTATCTGATATTCAAAGCGACTAGCTCTCCGTCTATGCTGCAGGTGTCTTCCTTTGAAGTGAAGTTTAGTTTCAATGGATTTCAGTTTCTTGAAATATCGTTAGTGCATCATGAATAATTTCCCTCGCACGTTCGAACGACATGTTGAGATCAAAGAGTTCACACAAGCTCTCCGGCGGCCAATCCTCCAGTAATTTAACTCGGTGTTGTTGGGGATCCTCATACCACTCTCATCTTCTTTCGACCCGTCAGTAATCTCGCCTTTATAAGACTGCTACTCGCGGAGGGATTTAAAAGGTGTTTGCGTCTCCAAGCACGTAATATCGCGCCTTCAATATACTTCGTCTCACCTTAGTATGGACTATTGGTAGCCGCGCGTGGTAAAAGCGCGAGCTAGTTTCTTCGAATGAAGCCTCGGCGCCTGCACGAGCACTCGTGCAGCGACTGCTGCAGTCACGGCAGTCAAGGCTAGCCGCTCGCGCTAGCACAGCGTTCCACGGTTAGTCCACACGCTAAGGTGAGACGAAGTATAGACAGCTGTAGCCACCGCGCTGAAGGATGTATTTGACCGTGTGCTGAATAGCGCGAGGTCCGTGTTCTTCAGGTTTTTCATACTTGTTACTATACTGCGTTGGATACAAGCAACAGATGCAATGTAGCATTGAAGATGGAAGTTGTGATACGGAAGACGGTGGCGTCACCACGTCCCACTCGTCAGCTTCAACGAGTTTACTTTCGCCGACATGTGGATTCGGCCGATTCGGTATCGGCCGATTTGCAGAAAAAGTTGGGCTTCACTGGTTCAGACTAAGGCCCTTAAAAAAAGAAAAAGAACGATACCTTACTTCCCCCTCCTGCGCGCAAATTCTTTATTTTTTAATTTTTTTGTGTGTGTGTGTTTTTGTTATTGCCGTTAGCAAGGTCGCCCCAGGGTAGTATAGGCGACATTTCTACACTTGGTTCAATTGGAACCCAAGGCGGAGTTGATGGCTAAAAGACACTCAAACGCATACACAGAGACTAAAAGCGCATTATCACGGTGGACTTCTTGAATCTGATCGGACAAGCTGAGAGCAATACACCCAAATTATTCATGCTGAGAACCGTACAGGTGGGCCTGTGGACTTTCTCGATCTGCATAGCCTCCGCTGTGCTCTGAAATAATAGGCCTTCCCTCCCCCTTTCTCCTTCCGTCCACCGCGCACACACTTCTAGTTTTATTTTGCTCGCCCGCCCTCATGATCGTCCTAGAATGCGGCGCTCTTCAAAGGACATCGTTACTTTTTCATATAGAGGGACCTCAGTCGAGAGTGGCCTTTTTTTTATACGACCGATAAGACGCTTTCGTTAGCATTATATTTACAATTTCGTTATTATATAATTTCATTTACGAATGAACGTTCATTTATCGACGTATTCTCTGTAAGTTTAATTCACAAGCTTTGAAATCTGGTGTAGACTTATTTATGTTCCTGAAAACGAGCTTATATTTCCGGAGGTATTATCTATTAATATTCTGCAAAGCGTGAAATTCCTGGAACAACCATATGGTAATTCCCAAGCGGTGCACAAACACAACAGCATTTGGTACTATCAAGAATTCGAAAATAAATAAGCCTCACCAAAAGCAAAGCAAATTGTTGTGTGTATGTTTATACAGCCGGAAGTTAGCCTGCCTCACTGGGCGTCATGGTGTCTCAGCTGTAGATGAACAATTTGACCAGTGCAGTACAACCGCTAACCTGGGGTTTTTAACGTGCACCACGCAGTAGTGATACACGACCGCACGCCGGTACGATGCTCATCCAGATCGAAACGGGCAAGGGTGGGGATCGGACAAAAGCCTCACCGGGTTGTTTAAAACTGGCAACCGACGTGTTTCTTTTTTTTTTTCTTTTTTGCTAAGTTTTTGTATACATTGTCAGATTTTTAACGAGACAGGGACTTGTTTTAGATCGAATAACACTAACTCCTGAATTGCTCCTGGGCGTCCTTTTGTGAAGCGGAATTCGGAAAAGTGCTCGCTCGTTGTTCGAAGAGGCCGATATCACCAGTTAGTTTGACTACGCAAGCGCTGCAGCAATGCGTCGAGGGAAATTTAGTCTTTCTTCACGCGCGACAACCTCACTGCAACCCTGCGCGTACAGAGAAGGAGACGGCACGAGCATTCTCGTGCAGTGCCCTGCCGCCTGCATGCTATAAACTAAAATTATGGCGGCATCACGCATGCGCCGAACTCTTGGCGACATCGGTCCATTCATTCTATGTAGTTCTAGTAACCTGTTTTTTCGCTCCCGTTCCATGAGCGTTGTGTTCCCGGGTTACAAAGTTACAAAGTCATACGTTTTACTCGCAAAGACACGAACCTTGCGACATTTAGTTGGAATAGGTTCGCCTTTTAATAGTGGTGTAACCCAATAAATGACCCGAATGACACAAACGAAAGTTTAGAAAAAATTGTAATCGAAATAACATTTGCCATGCAGTTAAATTACCCTTCTATAGTAACTGACGGAGTGAAGGATAGGCGCGTCAACTTGCGATCTCCCTCTGCGCCTGCCACTCGGCGTACGCTGGTTCGTCATTTTTTTTAACTAGTGCGTTTCGAAGGTTTTTGAATTTCTAGCAAGATAGAAGTATAAAGCGTTTCCCTTTGGTTAATTTGTACTTCCAAATTTCATACCTTGTGAATTCAATTAGTAAATCTGCCTGCAGCTTAAATACTAAATTGTTTGTCTCAAATTTATAAGAGAGAAACTGTTCTGCAACGTCGCCCTCGTCATCTGGATAGAATTTCTGGAATATATCTGCGCTAAAAATATACATAAAAAGCAAAACCGAATCGAACTCCTTAAGAGCCTCTGACACGCCAAAAAATATTTTTTTCATGCTAGGCGTTGAAATGGCATATCAGGACATCACAAATAAATTGTTTCACTATAGAGTTCCGTAATTATTTTTGTGAAAAATAGAAATACGAGGCCCAATTCAAAGTTCCCGCCGTGCACTGTGACGTAACAGTGTACCGCAAGGTGTCGGGGCGGTCAGAAGATAGGCATCGCCGGAAGTCATGTGAGTTGTATCCCTCCTCGTGCTTACAGGCTAGCGCGTGCAATATTTTTTTTAAATATTTTTTGTTATTCTTCGCATCTCCACGAGCGATCAAAGCAGACAAGGTTTCTTTTATTTGCCTTTCATCGCTTAATGTTGCTGTAAAGGTAGAAGAAGCGGAGTCAGTGAATTGACGTGATCAACTACAATGCCTAGAAGGTGCTGTGTGAGGGACTGTCCCGGTATTTCAGCAACTGAAGAAGAGATCACACTGCATGCATTTCCGAGAGACATACATCGGCCGCATGTGCACCTAGTAAACAAGTTCTACTCATGTTCTGGACAAAATACATACTTTGTGCTCGACGTTTACTTGTACCTTGTACACAAACCAGTTCGTATTCTTTAGACAGCAGGTATCTTTAGCCTGGAGAGTATCCGATGGTTCAACGACCTCGGTGTCTGAACCTTCAGCAATGCGATCGGGCGTGTCGTATGCTAGCAATCCTAATTTCTGCGAGCGTTCTAAATTTTTTTCCAAAACTTGATAGCTTGTTTTGCGCCCAATATAGCTCTGTATAATCGGACTGACGGCATGCACTCGTACACTGGCTTGTACTCACAACGCTTTCATCATCGACCTCCATCACGTCGATCCACTGACTCTTCGTCCTCAAATTTTACAGCACGCAAACTAACCAACGGTGCAGCGGTAAAGAGCTAGTGGAACTGAAACTTCGTTTTCTAGAATCGCTCGTACGAAAAGCAGCATAAAAAAAATCTTAGGCACGGTCGCGGAGAGCACGAGGAGTGAAACTCACGTTACTTCCGGTGTACTCACTTTTAGTGGCGTAGGTCGATGCCTCCCTTCTGACCGCCCCGACACCTTGCGGTACACTGTTACGTCACAGTGCTCGGCGGAGAACTTTGAATTGGACCTCGTATTTCTATTTTTTATAAAAAAGTACGCAACTCTATAGTGAAACAATTGTTTTGTGATGTCCTGATATGCCATTTCAACGCCTAGCATGAAAAAAAATATTTTTTTGGCGTGTCAGGGGCTTTTTATGTTTTTTATACAGCCGGAGGTTGATTTGACCCTGAGGTAGTGGTACGTGGCTTCGTCTTGCATCTCATTTGCGTGCCATTTCTTGCGAATGAGACGCCAAAGAGAACCACGCGCTCGCGCAAAGAGCTTTTTTTGACAAGGGCGCGGAAACTACACTGGGCTTGAAAACGTCGATAAAGACAAAAGTTGACACCAAGTAATGTTCTTAACAAAACAACGCGCACTTCGGTTTATATTGTAGATTACATCAACGCGAAAATGGTTTGTGTATAGTTAGCTCGTGCTTAAGAAATCATGCAATGATTTTTCTCACTGTCTTTCTTTCTTTCTTCTTTTTTTTCCTTACAGGTAGGTGATGGTGGGGAAGCGGGATGGACGAAGCGGCTGAAAGAAACCAATGGGAAGGAAACGGGAATGAAGGGACACCGAGGGAAGAAAGCAAAATGACGAAGGGTATGTCTGTCATCACGTCGTCACGTGGGTCCTCCGTGCGTTGGCACCTCGTGCGAAATACGCAGTGATATGTTCTACGAACCAGCATATTGGATTGCAGGAGTGCGCGTATCTTTCTTCTTGCAGGGGGAATGCAACAAAATACGACACCAATGCTTCGGTGTATTGCATCACTTATCAATCATTATAGATCAGCCAGCTGAATTCCGGCCGTCCTGCTTGGATAGACAACTGAAACGTAAGAAGAAATGCATAAAACACAAACGAGATAAATTACAAAAAACAAATTACAAAATGAAGTTTGCGTCATGAGGCCATCGAACTGTAGTTTCTTCCCGCCTTACACGCAAATCAAATGATGGAAAGTGGACGAAAAGAGGCACGAGCGACATAAATGCTGCATTGCTGCCATTTCTTTTTGCTGCCAGAATATTTTCCGTACGCTATTAGCGCCGAGATGTTTCGGTGGCGCCCTTTTATGGTTTCCGTCCGTGACGTCACGACCAGAATTTACCTCGGGCTGATGTCATAAGTTGCATAATCGTGCCTATTTATCATCAGTTCAGAGCTACAAGTTCGATGCTGTGTTTAAAATTACAGTAAGCTTGGTGTCATCGCATTCTTAAACCAACATCGTCACAGTTGACACTCTAACATCACGCTAATTTCCATCGATGAAAGAGAAATTAATCCAAATGAAGATGTCCCACTCAGCGTTTTGCCAATCGCGAATGGCGACCGCAGCGACGCTTTTGTTCGCGCGCGTAGCTAATAGCTTTATGCGTGAATAACCTTTATCGTGAAGCACGAAAAAGTTATTCACTATAGGTGTACCTCTTATGCGTAGGTATACACTTATTCGTGAATAACCGTTTTCGATCGCTGCTTCTCGACGCTCCTTCATTGGAAGAAGCACATAGCAACTGTTCTTCAGCTCAATTTCGCAAGTTCGGGGCTGGATGCGCGGCTTTAACGGAAACAAGTGTTGACCCAGCGTCACCGTGCCCAGCGTCGACGGCTGGGTGCGGCAATATGAGCTGGCCCAGCGGCATTTTTGCCCCCGGGAGGGGGGGGGGGGATTGGACGGGACGGTAAACAGTTAAAGAAGTTTAAATCGGTTGGCATGTGCCGGACGCACAACATACGGCATTTTGTCCGCTTCAGCTAGCAGCAGTCTGGGCCAGCTCGTATTACCGCAGACTGTACATGCAAACTTCGCTTAAAACACGCTCCCTATCGACAGTCATCGGCGGTTTTTGCTAGAATTTAGCAAGCCAGGACTTGTCGCTCCTCTATTGCAATTACATTTTGTTTCGATGTAAAATTAAACAAAAACCGGCGCTTCTTCAGTTCACAGTCGATTTTTCATTTATACGCTTATCCTCTGGCGGCTCATTCGCATACACCCATATTTCGTCTTTAATTTTTATCTTATTATACATTACTGACAAGACGAGAGACGAGGCCAGACGTCTGTTTGGATGCAGGGCCTCCAGCACGCGCTCGGTGCATTCTGTGCCTTGGCTGCACATGCACGCTTCGGAGCTCCCAAAACGCCCAAGTTCTTTCTGAGGTAGCAAGCTTACGCTATAGAGTTCTTGACAGCTGAAAGTCCTCCCGTCCATTCTCCTCTTGTCAGTCACTAAGATAGGTCTGCCGAGGTTCGTCCCTCTCCGTCTCTGCTTTGCTCATAACGCTTTTTCTCGTTTTTGTTCGGTGACGTTTTTATTATGGCGACGTCATTGCCGAAATTTCGAGATCAAAGACGCGTTCCATGCGTTGCTCGTGACTTGTGCCGCTCCCGCTCGTTCTCTGCCGGCTACCTTCCGCGGTGAGCGACATGACGGTTTTCACTAAACCGATCTCAGTAGCCAGTAGCTCGGTATCTCGGCTAAGACTAGAGCTACTAGATGAGCTACGCGTAGAGTATCGGCTGTCTGTTCCCCGATATTGTTGTGGGCGTCGCCATCTTGGTGCATGTGCACACGACTGCTGGTCGTCATGTTTCAAAGTGCGATTCCTAAGCATCAGATTTGGTGTCAGGAAGCTCATGTAATACTGGTTCGCTTTGTCGCGAACCCTGTAAACATTTGTGGAGGACGGAAAAGCGTTTCCTGTGACTTCCGATAAAGCTTCAGATACATGGCAACCATGATTTTAAGCCCCAAGATGGGTAAGTGTCGTTACTTTGAAGTGTAGCTTATTTAGTGTTACTATAGTCTATTGCACCTGCCGTTGCCGCTCTGAGATCGTTCGTTTCCATCGGGATAGAGAGCAATGCGGGAGGTCATTTCAGCAGAGCTAAAACAGGAAAATCGAGGGGCCGTGTTGTGGAACAAGGTTTTCTATTAAGTTTGTCAAAGCGCGAGCTAAAGCAGAGAGTCGATACAGCCTTCCAGCCCGGTAGCACACAGTTTCACGAACCATCTTTGGTAGGGTCTTTTGTACCGTCTTTTTCTTTCTGACAAATAACTGCTCACAATGTACGGGCCGACTTCGGGACTTGGTCCTTGGCAGAGGACGGGCAGTACTCTCCTGACCATCCATCGGCCCATCTCAATCGAGAGGGCATCAGCCAATGGGCACTTGATCGGAGATCAAAGATCACTGGGCTGATGCACTTCCGAATGACTTCCAAGCACCCTAAAACATGCCCACAGCGTGCAGTGTAACTTTGACATAAAAGCATGTCAGCAACACGCTATTTGGCACGTAAAGCAGAGGGCTCCGCTTGTGGCCGGACCTGCTCTGCATTTGGGAACGGCGAAAAAAAAAACTGTTCACGAGGGCAGCTGATACGAGGAAAACAGTGTGAGCGGTGGGGGTTTGCGCGGCATAACAACTCGAAAGCCACCTGTGTATGTACGCGGCCATGCAAACCGCTGCCGATGCCATGAGCTCGAGCTCCAAAGAAGGACGTCAAGTGTGTGTGAATATCACCTCAAATCGAGTAGCATAGCGTTATTTCTATAGCTTTAACGCTCTAAACAGAGACGTCACACCGTTGCTTTCCTTTGCACCGTGAAGGCTGTCAGTGACGTGTTCTCAATAAGTGATATAATGAGAATGAAAGTAAGAGCTTTTTATTCCTCAACATTTAGCACGATGTTTATCCGTTCTTTTATACCACCAGTTTTATTTTTGTAATTTATTGGACATATAATTTAATAAGGTAATCTTTCAATCTTTGGGTTCTTCTGATTGCTAGCTGTATGTGTATAAATCAATGTATTAATTAATATGTGCATAATTCATAATTGAACTTTATACATCAAATTTTCTATCTTTTTACTCGAAAAGAGCCGGTCCCAAAATATAGGAACAAATTCTTCAACTTATCAAATCAAAAATTGATTGGAACCACTATGCGCAAACCCCTACCAAAGCTGGGGCGAGCGAGCACTCCACGGCCCATACTTGACAACGCTTTTTCTTGATACCGGGTGGTATCACTCGGAGTATATTGAGCTTGTTGTATGAAGTCACTTTATCTGTTTACATATTTATTTACTCTCAAACAAGAATGGCGAGATAAAAAAAAAAAACGAGTAAAAAAGAAAAAAGAAAATGGCGCTTGAGTGTGCTGAACATTCGGAGTAGCCGCGCTGTTCTGAAACGCTATGCCCGCATTGCCGTAGCACCTGAACACACACCGCAGCGCTTGCTTGCAGACACTGCGGGCATCTATAGCCGAGGGGTGTTCCACTCTCCTTTCGCACTGAGGATATAGGTGAATCGCCCAGTGCACAGAAAGACGACGCTTGAGAAGCAACCCTGGTTTTCGCCGCGCTGCCTCAATCATTATCTCGGGGAAATTGTGCGCCCAACTCGATTTGATGTAAAAAGCCGCAAAACCTTGACGATCGCTAAAAAAAAAAAAAACTTTAAATTATTGTTTAAATAAAAAAAGACTAATGCCTTAATAAAAAGTAAATAGCGCATTCTGTGTCGCTCAGTTTTTAACGATGGGAATAGTAATATTTCTGCCCTCTGGTCGTTATATTCGAGTGATGGTTGGCTTGAGAACAAGGATGAAGAAAGAATAAAACAATTAAAACTGGGACAAAACAACACATCTTTCAAAAGATAGTGTTGTTTTATCCCAGTTTTGATTGTTTTATTTTTTCTTCATCCTTGACTTCAACCAACACGCTCTTCTCCCAAGCTTGGCTTGAGAATATTTTCAGTTTAGTGTAACGATGTACGTCAAAGTGTTCTTTTTTTATTTGTATTTCGCATTACTAATAAAGAATTGGCTGTACTGTCGTATAAAGTATTGAGAGTTACGACGTAAAAAAACATAAAATCGAATCTAGTCGGATACAATGTTACGAGAATTCAGCTATCTTTGACAAAAATTAAACTCCCTTTCGTTATTTGGCGTCGGTATATGACGTCTAGCTACATGACAAGAAGAAAAAAAAAGACTTGAAGTGGGACAGAAATTATTCTTCAGTGCTCAGTACTGATATTCACGCATATTTAAAAAAAGCAAGGGAAAAAAAAAAACAGATGGGTGGAATTTGCGATCTCCAAGTTATTGGCTTTTTTTTCTTTTCTTAATAAGCAACAAACGCTCAGGAGGATTATATTGCATATATACAACCTCTAAATAAAATTTTATTAAGCGCAGAAGATTACCAGCAATACCAAAATAAAAGCAGACATGTATAAATAAAAAAAAACGGTAAAAACCGAATTAAGCAAACGCGAATTCGCCGTACTTTCTTTTTCTTGCAGCAGGGTCAAATTAAGTGGACGCGCTGTTCCCAGATGGAGCAAACACAGCACAAAGTAATATCGGAAGTTCGTGAAAGATATTGTAAACAACATAATAAGGAAAAACAAGAAAAAAAAGACAAAAGAAATTTTAGCCTGAGAAATAGAAGGAAGATCACATCGGCGTCGTTTGCTGGCGTTGCAAATAAACATAAGCACGAAACGGATGCGAAGGAAGGAAATTTCAGTTTTGTCGTTTACGGTCGACCTGAGAGCAAGGACGCCGCGTTTTCTTTTTATTTTCTTCATATGTTTGTTGTTGTGTTTGCCACTAGACTGTCTCACAAAGGAGCATCTGTCGATGTTTTATGTGGACGGGGTTTTGGATTGATGCTTCACGGTCGCTGAAAACAGAGTAGAGGTACAACTAATAACGCAAGTATAGATCGCCGGAAGCACCATGCCCAGAAATACTTTCTGATGTATTTTGTTTTTTGCAGCTTTCGCTGTGTATGGTTTCTATCTTAGGTACAACCCCCATCCCTGCCTGTTTCGATCTGGATGAACGTCGTACCGGCGTGCGGTCGTGTAGCCCTAGTGCGCGGTGCACGTCAAAGACACCCAGGCTTGCCCCAGTTGTACTGCGCTGGCTCTAAATTTCTTATCTGCAGCGGTGACAGCAGACGCCCATCGGGGATGACTTATTTCCCCCGTGTAAACAAACACACAATACAATTACTTCTTTTTGAATTCTTTATTATTTTGTTTTCTGTTTGTCTTTTAAGACGTGCGTATCGGAGTCGCGAAGTCAATCGGGAAAAACCTTTTTTTTTGCCAATTCGTTTTTGCGATTAGGCGTGCAATCATGTCACCAGAATCATGCACGAGTGCGCATGATCTATCTTTGGTCGCCAGTCATGACGGTGCTCAAATATGGTTGACTTTCAGAGCATTCATGCTCACGGTGAACTAACCTGGTTGGCAGACACCGATGGGAAAACAATTTGGCCCCTCAGGCACCGCTCAAGGTTTCAGCAGTAAAGTGACTTATACCCCATTCACACGGTCAACATAAAGGTAGGTCCCTTTGCTATCGGCGAATCAGCCCGTTCTCATTGGTCGCGAGCACACACCACGCGCGGAAGATCGTTTATTGATTGGTCGCAGAGAGTAAAGGTCCCTTAGCTAAAGGTACCTTTACGGTCGTGTGAATGAGGTATTATACAGCCAGTTGCGTTGGTTGCGTTCGGAGCGAACGAAAGCCGGTTCGAAGATTTACGTTGGCGACGGAAACGACAGCGGCAAAGTCACAGGACGAGTGTTTGCGGTACACAGTGCGACGAGCAAGAAGTAGATCCGTTAATCTCTCCTGGCTAATGAGGTTCCCGATATTCCGCTAGGAAATGTGGCTGTTTTGGCTGGTGTAAACGGAACCGACGCAAATGTCTGAACCCGCCTTCACAATGCATATAAAAATGGCGAACTAACACAAAAAGTGCAGTGTCATGAGTAACATTAGAAAAAAATAAACAAGTTAACTATGTTAGGAGCAGAGAGGCTGTGGCCTATGCGGCTCTTCGTTTCAAACGTACAGTTCCTGCAATGTTCACAGTTAAGTTCCTACAGTGCCTACAAAAATATGTTTTGATTTTGAAAGTTTTATTGCAACTGACAGATGACCTAAAAATGTAGAGTTCCTAGCTAAGTGCCGATTTTATCACTTAGAATAATGTTACTTCAAACGAATGTGTTTTGGGGGGCTGTGAAGAATTCATACGGCTCATTTTAGTTTAGAATGTTAAAAATCAATGTCTGAAAGTTGCAGAAAGGGAGAAAGAGATAAATAGATAAATGTTTAAAGGGATCATGAAATGATAATTGGTTTTAATTTTATTATATGCATATTGATCAGGGCGTAGTAAAACAACTATCACATAAGAGCATAATGCCATAAACTTGATTTCCGATCTACTATTTTGTCAATCAGAGCGTACACTACCACTTTAGAAAATAAAGCCTCAAAACAAGAAAAAAAAAAAGAACAGACTGACTACGTTTTGCAGCATTCGCCCGTCGTATTTTACTCGAAAGAAGCTAGGATGTACTGAATTCAGGATGTCGTTCCTTCCTAAAGTCTCCAGGTTCACCGGCGGAACCCGCGAAACATGAAAAAGAATGGAAAAAAAATATGCTAAAGAAACCAGTAAGGCAGGTATTCCGAACAGTCATTTATATATTAATTTCTGACAAACTTGAAACATACGTGCTACTTGCGGTATGAATACGCCGAAGGTACCGCGAACTCCATGCAAAAATATTCTTCGCTTTTTGGGGCATGGCGGCTCCCAGTTACTTTTTTTTCTTTTTCACAAATGGTTCGTTTTCTTTAGTTTATTTTTTATTATTTCTCTCTCCTGATTACTGAAATCGCTCTGCTCCTACCTCCTAATCTCAAGGCGACATTCTAGCGCCGTGGCATCAAGATTCGAAATAAATGGCACGTATACCTCTATGGAGTTCTCAGCACAACCGTACGAAACCACGCTTCGTGTCCGAAACTTTTTCCACGAACCTCTCCAAATAACGCACTTGGATGAACTCGTTGCTGTCGCATCCAGCCATATAGTCTACCGGGTTGTTCACTGATTCGCGTCTCGCGTGCAGTTCAGCCTGCGATGAAAGCACTCCAGCGACACTAGATTCGCACCCCGTAACGCAAACGAAACGAGCGCCAAAGGCAGCAACATTCAGAATGACCGTCTTGCGCTGCTGCGCGTTCCGTCCGAGGCATCCTAAGGAGTCTTCGATATTCATCAATGACGTCCCCGAGCCGCTCCTCGTACAACTGGCTTTTGATTCCACATCCTTTGTGTTGCATCCACCTATTCAAGAAGCATCTTTCTTTTAGCAGGAAGCAGGTCGTCGTCCTCTGCATCTATCAGCGCTGCTGCCATAATCGCGTAGTGTCGTTTCATGTACGCCTCCATTTTTCTACTCTCGTCAGCGCTCACCGAGCCCTGTTGTCGAGAGTCTTGTAACACTGACATCCCCCTCGGCTCCCCGCCGTCCGTGTGAATTCTATAGTCGGGGAGGGAGTCCCTCTGGTTCCACCGATCACTGACGTCAGGCAGATCCTTCCCCGAAAGGCATCCCTTAGCGAAAACTAAGACGTTTGAAATATACCACATGCAAATTTGAGTGTATTTGAAGTACAGTTAATAATTGTAAGTACACAAAAATTATACAGAAAATATACACTTCTTTTTTTTTCTTAGTACTAAAATATATTTCTGAAAATATTTTTAAAATACCTTTATTTAAACTACATTTCAAGTTTCCTTCATGCGCTCTGAAATATGTAAATACTAAATTAGTAGGCACAAAACCTTTCACATAGATTTCTTAAAATATTTATTTATTTCATGCAAAATATACTCAAACCCTAATAAAAATGCAGCGATCAAAAATATGTTCAGAATACTCTTAAAATACCTGGAAATCGTAAATACTGTTGTGTTATACTCAAAGTATCTTTTGACTGCAATACTTTGGTAGTTTGACTTAAACTACCAAAGTATTGAAAAGTTCGCCTATCAGAAGTTCACTTCAAGCAGATGTGGAGTACACTGAAGTGCCTGACTACAACATTTGATTAGTTTGTCAATTGAATTGTGCAGCATCGCACTGATAAATCAGCCCAGTTTACGTTATTGTTTCCTTTTTTCTATCAAGAACACACCTGATGAGTTTCTTGCACACCAATCACAAACGGGGTTCGGAAACTACAACCACAACACTTGCTGATGCTGGAAATTTTCAGCAAGTGCTGTGAGCAGATATGTTTGGCGTGGTTGTGTTCACACAATGTTTGTTCACTGAATGTGTATACTCACCATTGCACGTGATGTGAGTAGTAACTCTAATATAGTGACGTTAAAGACCACATTAAATAGTCAACTAGTAAAGAAAAGCAAACTAACTATTTTAAAAGTGAAGAAATTGCCTTAACTCGCTTCGCCCTGAGTGGTGCTATGCAGAGAAGCAATAACATTTCCTCTAAGACATCTTGTAAACCCTGAGATGGGGAACGATGAAAAAACGGACGAACACAACACGTGACCCAACGTCACATGACGGCCGGTCAATCAAAGGCTCACGCTACGCGCTACGCTATACGTTCGCTGTGATCAACGTCGGAGTAAAACAGAGCCTTTTAGGATTGCTGAACTTTGTCCAAATGAAACATTTCTTTGGCGTACTTTCTACCTCAGACAGGACACTGAGAGGAGATCAAGATGATACCCAGGGTTAATTTTAATCCAATATATTATCTGGGCAAGTATATGATAAAAAACATTCGGCTAACTATGGGGTAGTCATATAGCGCTGGGTGTTCCACAGCGAGTGAATCCCAGCTATCAATGGGGTATGCAAAAGCAAAATTTGACGGCATTCTTTTATATATTGTGCTCTTGGTTCTCAAATGCTAGCGTATAAATCGCTCGTCCGGAGAAGAAAAAGATACTCTCATCACGATACACCGGTGGGCACTTTCTGAAAATGAGATGGTATAATTTGTCACCGACAGCGAGAGATCCGACAGGCGACTTCCATTAATTAAAATCACGCCCGTCAGATTTGAAAAGGAAAGTCACAAAAAGGCAGAGTGACAGGGCCAGAAGGCTTCATTCGCTAAGAACCGGCGTATCCATCGCATTTACATCCAAGGAAATAAAATTAACTGCTAGACGGCGCAGCTTTGAAGGAAGTAAAAAAGTAATCTGTAAAAGGAGGAAAGGTGGAGCGAAGAAGACTGTAAAGGCATCGTCTATCGGTAGAAAAAAAAATATGAGAGGCGAAAGGAGAGTGGAAAGAGGGGCGAAGAGATAATCGTTGAATGAAGCCGGACTAACGATGTTATTGCATTGACGCCGATATCGAGGCCGACATGGAGCGGCAGCCCGTTGGCGCCTTTCTTGTTGTAAAGAGCCGTGAGTGATGACGCTTGAAATGGTAACAGAACGACCACTTCCGCACCCACCCCTCATCGTTCTCAAAGGAGAACGCGTCGGCTGCCTCAAGTTTTATACTCTAGCCTGATTTTTTAAACGACATTAATTTCGAGAAAAAAGAAATGTTCGTCGACTTGGTTTGTCCGGGATCGTTTTTTTTTTTCCATGAGTCTTTGCGACTTTGTTCCGGTATAACAGAGGAAGGTGCACGTATATTATGTTTGCGACCTGGTACCTTTGTACGCTCTGTGGCTTGATGTTCACTCGTAAATTTTGGGGATTGTGTCGAGGTCTTTTGGTTGTTCCAACTTTTATGTATATTTTTCGGACTTCGCTTATAATCATATATATATATATATATATATATATATATATATATATATATATATATATATATATATATATATATATATTAGCGAGTTTACTTTTTGCAAAGGATTTATGGAGGGAGAATCACTGAAATATTCGCGACTTCAGCAGTATACGCATTTGATCCTCGTTCTTTGGGTTTGCATTGTCACCGCCACGTTGCACAATTTTTTAACTGAACCGTTTTTGCATCTCGTCCTTCGCTGGACACTCTTCTTAAATTAGAGCGATTCTACATGCACAGAGAGGAAGCGTACATTCATACTTTTTCATATTTTTTGCTTGGATGCGTCCGTAAGAACTGTATTCTCTTTCGGTTGAAATTTCTAGTATAATTTTTGTCACACCATTTAGTCTCATCCTTCAGCTCCAAGCTGTGATATATATTTATGATATATATATATATATGTATGGAGGGAAAATAAACCGTCCGTTGTGGCTGTTTTCACCAAGGATTTTCTTTTCTTCTCATATATATATATATATATATATATATATATATATATATAATTTTATACATATTTTTTTACTAGATATGTGGATTTTGTTATTTCACTTCCAATTTGAAGAAGAATGATGTCCACACCTGTGTCCCCTAACACTGCTCCGGGGTGCATTTTAGAGTGAAAGTGAATTTCACTCGTGATCATCGGGCCTTAATAGGACTCAAAAAAAGAGGTGTGCAGGCTTTTTTTTTTTCAGATCGAGTTTTGAATATTGCACATCTTCAGAACAAGAATTTCGTCCTTTAAGGCGTCCCATTATAATCGATGGAAATAAAGTGTATAATAATAATAATAATAATAATAATAATAATAAATAATAATAATAATAATATTATTATCACCATGATCATCTTCAAATGTCTGAGCGGCAGAATTCCAAAAAAAATCATAGTGTAGAGTTAGTGTAGTGAAACATAACATTAGTGTTCTTTCGTTTTTTTCATCACGAAAATGAACTATCCATCGCCGAACGCTCATTCTCCGCCGAAAAGAGCTAGAAGTCTGAACCATATGTGAAAGTTTTTGGCATTTACCGTTATCTTATGCAAAAAAGAATAGAATACTTTTTTTTTTATTTGCAATGGAAAATTGGGGCTTACTTTTGCCCGTTTTCGGCAGCTGACGATATAGAGCTTCATGTATTCGAAAGCTCTGTCGGTTGCCCTTTTCCCATCGAAAGTTTCAGAAAACCACAATTTTTGAATAAGATAACGGTGAGTGCTGCAACTCTGGCATCTGGTTCGAACCTCTAGCGCTACATTTGGGACAGAGAATGAGTGTTCGGCAAAATGTAATTTACCGTACAAAAAAAAAAATTGTAAGGCTTTTGCTTGGGACGTCTTGCAAATAAAGTTTGCATGACGCACTACTCACACTCGGGTCACAAGAAAGCTTATTCTGAGACCGAGAAACAATTGCACTGCTGTTTTAAGGACACGCTGAAGGTTTTAAAACAAACTCCTTTAACGAATCTGCGAACCAGAACACGCCAATGGTCACGAGCAAACTGTAAATAACCAGCCGATTCAACGATTCTTCAAAGGAGTTCGTGCTGAATGTCTTCAACGTACCTCTGAAACAGGGATGTAACTATAGAATCAACAGTATTATAAATGGGACTTGTTGAATATGAAAAAATAAAAAAGAACGTTTTGGAGGCTAAACGTCTTCGGAAGTTTAGACCACGAGTAGACACTATTTTTGTCTCCTGCGTGTGTTCCTAATCCTTCTGAACCCCCAAGAAACAACTCAAGTTGGTTTCAGTTTTGTTCTTACTACTAAGCTGGGAGCCAGCTCAGAGCGGCGGGGTCACACGAAGAAGAACTAAGAGCCTTAGAGCTGAGCCTCCGCCGAACGAACAAATATCCCTCGTTGGGAATTCTAAATGGCAGTCTATACTTCTGCTTATACTCTCTACTTCTCTAGTTTTAACTCTATCCGTCTATCCTTGTTTTCCCTCTCCTTCTCTGCATGCTGGGCCGCCACAATAGAGTGTGTTTTCAAACCCTTGAAGTCTGTCGTTCCCTTCAAAACTCTGTCTCGGGGAGTACATAGGTTGCAATACGTGGAAGTAATACACGATATCCGATCTTGATACCCACGTAAATAATAATAATAACAAAAAGAATAAAGGAACGTAGATGTCTTGGTTGGAACGCTGAGCACAATTCATCACAAACGAAAGCTCTGACGCTAACCAAAAAACTAAAACGCTTTCTCCTTACGCGTGCTTCATATTTTTGAGCCGGGTCCGTCTGATTGAATGATGGCGAGAAAATGTACCGAAGAATAAACTACAAACCGCATCGGAGTGAAAAAGCTAGTTTGATCAAAAAGGAATCAGGGAGAACGAAGAAATGTTTTATTTATTTATTTAAGCTGTAGCAGCCAGTGCACCAGATGCTTTGTGAGTCAGCGCTGGGGGATTGGCACACGGGATTTTGCGGAAAGCTGTACGAAATTGAATCTCTTGTTTTTCAGACCAAACACAATTTCTACTCCACCAATGCGGTGGCTTATGAAGCATTCGCATTTTTTGTTTCCTTTACATGATATAGTACCACACAGTGGCAACTGTGCGTCCGTAAAAAAAAATATATATATATATTTTTTTTCTTTTTTAATTATGCATCGCAAAAAGCGCTCTCCCCATAAAATTGTGGCAAGCGCATGGGACCGGATTCCAATGTTTCGGAACTTTTCGTTTTCTGATTCAAAAGTTATAAAACCGATTTCCCTAAATTTTCGATGAGAAAATGTGGCCCCTTTTCGGCAACAGACTCAGTTCATCTCCAATCATCCGCGGGCTCCGTTCGCCGCCATTTTTCTATTATTTTCATAAATCGCATATAACTTTTGATTCAGAAAACGGTAGATCCCGAAACATTCGCCTCTTACTTCAAACAATAGCTCTACTTTCGTGCAGCGACTCGGCGTTTGGTGATGCCTAGTGTATTTTTTTAATACAAAATACATGTTTCTTTGTTTGTTTACTAAACACCCGGTAATACTATGGACAATACCATCGGCTCTACATAGTTATCCTTAGTGTTCCGCTTCGGGTTTTCTGTACTTCTTCAAGCCGAAGTTCGTTGAATTTATCCCCGTCGATCCTTTTCAAGTTTTATCATTTTACAAATTCATAGTTTTCAAGGAAGCTAATTGTTCCTCGACACTCACAGTTCGAGCGCTTTTTCTCGAAGAACGCTTCAAACTGGACCCTATACAAGCTCAATCAAAACCCTACGTTACATACTTTCGAACCAGGATCCTAAGAACAATCGTTTAACTTTTTCACCTTCCCCAAACAATTTTCAAATTTTATTTGATGTTCGTACTGCATACAATATTTCATGAGTCACGTTTTGTAAGCTGCCACAATTTTTCTACTAAACTGCTGATCATCATTTTGGGTATACGTAACAACTCTTTTTGTTTCTTTTCGCGAAATATCAGTCGACGTGCCTGCGTCCACATCTCTGCAGATACGTACACCGTACGATAAGGATGTGCATTTATTTTTTGTTCTATGCGTTTGCTGTTGCGGAAAACATTTGCAAAATTACAGAGCTGTGCATCCTCCTAAGCAGTTCATATCGGTAATGGTTCATCCAAGCCGTGCCTGTGTTTACCATGCACAAAGCGCATACTGTGCCCTGGGCTGTTATTGACCTTACGAAAAATATTTCAAGGAGTCTATAAAAATCCTATCCAAAGTTAACGACTCTTGCAACTTCCTATCCAGTCATGTCGTATCCACAGTTTTCCATTGATTTTCTGGACTTTCCTTCAACCGAAGTTTATAGAGTGCAGACAATCATAATGCTATTGAATTTCTATTGCCACGTCTGAATACACGCTCTGTCATGGTATGTCTATAACATTTCTATAGCCTAGACTTGATAAAATAATAGAGCGCTGTGCGGAGAAGCGACTTCACGCGCAGTTGGAACCTCCTGGGGCTGCTTTATTGGTTGTGTTAAATAATTATCGCAACTTGCAATGCTTCATAGTTGGATTTTATATAAATGTGGTCCTCTTTCAAATGATTGCCTTTCAAGTGTAGGGTATATATGGCGGTGGAGTAGTCCCTTACAAAAAATTTATATCTGGCCAGATCGAAAGATTTAAGATATGGCCATATCAAAAAATGGCCACATATAACCTGATATGGTATATCTGAACAAAATGTAAGGGCGCAAACGAGGGGTGTACAGTCGCCGCGGGAGTTAATAGCTCCACGCGAGCGCGCGTCTTTTCCGAGGGCGCTTGACTGGTGGCTTGCGATAGAACTAGAGATGACGTCAGGGCGAGTCTATGCGGAGTGGACGGGAAGCCGTCTCAATTCAAGGGAATCGTTGTTAGCATCCGCCTGCGGGGCACGTAGTTCGAATAAAAATGGGAGATGATTCCGCAGAGTCATCTCCCATTTTCATTCGAACTACGCTCACCCCCCCCGCAGATGATAACAACGGTTCCCTTGAATCGACACGGCTTCCCCGTCCACTCCACATGGACTCGCCCTGACGTCATCTCTAGTTCTATCGCAGCCACCAGTCAAGCGCCCTCGGAAAAGACGCGCGCTCGCGTGGAGCTATTAACACCCTCGGCGACTGTACATGCACATGGTTGAAAAACCCCGAGACTGCGGGTAAACGACACAACACTAAAAGTCTCTAGACACAACACTAAAAGTCTCTTTTAGAGACTTTTTAGTGTTGTGTCGTTTACCCGCAGTCTCGGGTTTTTTTCAACCATGGTATATCTGCCAGATACAGCCTCATAATGCCAGATATAGCCTGATATCCCTGGCCAGGTATGGAAATCCCAGATCTGGCTAAGTAAGGAAATTCCAGATCTGGCCAGGCATATCAAAAGGACACAAGCCTGAAATGAGCACTTTACATCTTTTTATTATCTACGATTCTCCCAAGTGCTCTGGCCCGCACTCGAGGAATTATAGGAACGGCCTAGTGATCACTAGTTTTGAGCAATTCCATGGTTACACAGTTTCGATTGTAATTCGTAGTCACCCTGGACAGGCGTCCCATAAAGCTCAAGGATCTGTCATATCACTTTTAAAATTTCTCGTCAATGGCAGCGTTTATGATACTATGCATTCTGTCCAACCTTCAACCAGGCTGAGGCGCCGAAATCTCTTATAATATTATCATTCTCGTGATTGTTGTTTTAGCAGGAATTACTTAAAAGGCGAGAAATAACAACAACCAAAACCGGGATTTAGCTCGGATTCAGCGGAGCTGTTTCTAGAATTTTTAGCGTTTCTAACTTAATATCAGCGTCTTTGAAGCTGTACGAGAATGATAATAATGTAAGATATGTCTGCAGCTCATCCAGGTTGAAGGTTGAACAGAATGCACAGTACTGACATTGGCGAAAAATGTTAAAAGTGATATGACAGGTACTTGGGTTCAATACCACACTTGTTCAGGGTGACTCCGAATTACACTCAAAACTGTGTAACCATAGAATTGGTCGAAATTTCCGATCACTAGGCAGCTGAAGAAACACCGTCCCCATGATTCCTCGAGTACGGGCCGAGGTGCTTGGGAGATTTAGCAAATTGTCTAATCCGGCGTAATGTTAACACTTCAAAATAATTGAGTCTACATTGAAATCCTCGTGAAAATTAGCACAAATAATCTCGAACTTAAGCTTGCCAAAGCTGAAGTTCGGGATTATTTGTGCTAATATTTAGATTGCGAACAATGAGTCATTCACATTTTGCTAGCAAAGTAAATTTATAGCTTTTTTAACTTTTTAATATGTTGAAAACCAGCCGCTAGATAAAGCTGTATATACGCCAGATAAGTCTGTATATACGCCATATCAGGCTGTATATACGCCAGATAAGTCTGTATATACGCCAAATAAGTCTGTATATACGCCATATCAGTCGGTATATACGCCAGATAAGTCTGTATATACGCCGTATATAATCATATAATGTTTGATATGGCCAGATATGGCCCAGATAGAAGATTTCCATACGGGGTCAACGGCTACTGAATTACCAGTGTTGTTAGTTTTCCATGGCGCGTGTGTACATGGTATCAGCGTATGTGCACACGGCAAGTGGGGCGTACATGAACTTTGAATGCCTTTATTGTAAGAAAGTAATGTACAGAATCTTTTTCCGTAAAAAACTGGCTAATTGTTGATAGGAAAATGAATTTAAAAAAATGTCAGTTTCTAGTTGTTTTCTTTACAATTTCTATCCAGTCTCTATACACCATGTATAGAAAGTTTACGAGAAGAAGCGATCAAATGGCTATAAACGGTGGATAGAAAAGTTGATAAATTTTTTTTACAATGCTCTAGACGACTTAATTTTCGCAAGGACCTACTTTCCGCGAATTTCGCGAATCGCCTACAATACGCGAAAAATAGGTTCCCCGAACAATTCCGGTAAAATGTAAACACTCTGAAATTTATATCGAGATCCCACCGCGTCGCGAAAATTAGAACCCGGGAATTATTCCAAAACTTTACCTTTGACCTAAATCGCGAAGTATTGAGCCAGCAAAAAATAAGTCGTTTACAGTATATAAAGCCTCTACGCACTATTCGCTATAGAAATCATGTAGAAAGTGGATAAATATTTTTTTCTAGGGGTAGAAGAGTTAAGAAGAGTCTTAAGAATAGGAACGTACGAGGGGCGTAAACAAAGTTCGTATTATCAGCACAAAAATAAAGAAACGGCAACAGAAGAGGCATTGAGAACGAGCGCGCGTTCCCCTAGTTTCGGCACAGTATAAACATCGTTTGCTATTAGGTAGGAATTCGAACAGTCAAGCGTTTAGCGGTGCGCTTCAGCTGTGGAGGCAACAAACCGTATTTTCTTGTATTTTCGGTCCGAGAAATCGAAGATGACGTGCTCAGACCGTGCTACGCGAGGTTCAGTTTCTTTGTTATGCTGTGTTAGTAAACACCGGGCTGTGTGGACAACAAGGTCGATAAAGCCCCCTATAGTTCAGTCTCCCACCTAATACTATATATACCGCGGAATTCCGCGAGGGCGTCTAAACTAAAATGGCACCGCCCGTCGGAAACGTCGAAGCAAGTGCAGTGATCCGTTTTCTCCACCAATGCCAAGGAGATTGTTTTCGAGCTGGTACCGGTGTTCGTTTTTAATTCACCCTAGTTTATGACCTTGTTGTTAAATAGCACAAACTCTTTCAGTGTGACCAAACGAACCTTAAATCATCTTAATGACGACTATTGCGTGATTGCTGAAGTGGAACGATTCCTTAACACTCGAAACCAAGAGTTCTATAACAATGGCGTCCGGCAGGTTGTCCATCGCTGGCAAAAGTGCGTGACTTTGGGCGGCGAATATTAGAGAAAGACTGAACATCTACCCTAGTTTCCTTGCTGAATCTTTATTCATTCTTATCAATAATACTAACTTTATGAACGCCCCTCGTAAAAAGATATAAAGGCTCGCACGGCGCTTAGCAAAAAAGTAAATGGTCCAATTTATTCGCGTGCAACGCGCCGTCTCTTTTTTGTGTGTGTGCACGTTATAAAACAATTTAAAGCAAAAAATATGAATAAAGGATGATCAAGATAAATATATAGAATTTTTTCTTAGGAGAAAGCAACGAAATGCCAATAGATAGTATTTTATTTTCGTTCGGGCAGAGGGAGTAGAAATTTAGAATACGAATAGAATTTTAACACTAAGAAATTAATAAAAATTAAAAATAATCTGAGAAACAAAACTACGCTAAGGAAAGCTGAGGAAAATTATGAAGAAAGCAGCAGAGAAGTAAGGAAGAATGTGCCACGCAAAAAAGACCAAAGCAAGAAGTAACAGCCATGGTTGAAATAAAGTTAAGAACGGTTGAATGCATTGTCTGTCTCAAATGAAGGATCGGGACAGAAAAAGAAAAAGAGACAAACAAGGCCACAAACACCTATGGCCAAACGACGGGGGAGGGGGGGACAAAAGGATCAATAGGGGAAGGCGAATTCTGGCGAGGAGCGGAAAAATGAAAACTGTGAAATAAAATACAGAGAGAGAGAGAGAGAGAGAGCGAGAGAGAGAGAGAGAAAGAGAGCGGGGAATACATAATCAGCAGATGCAAAGAGATGAGGAACAGAATCGAGATATAAAGGATGGAGGTTAGTGTGGTCGCGAAGGCTTGCAGACTTGCCGGGAATGTGGGTGAAGGTCAACTCCTGAGGGAGGAAAACTGCCGAATAGGAATGAAAGAGGAAAAGACCGCGCCAAATGGGGAAAGGCGGGCGAGACTCGGGGAAATGGGGGAAGGTAGGTAGAGAAGAACGGCGGTTTCCGTCGAGGGCGAAAGGAAATTTGACGAATCTGCATGGCGCCTGACGCGGAAGAGTCCCTTAATTGGACTGCCGAAACTGATATCTGTGGTCGTAAACAAAGAAAGGGTATACTCTATCTCTCGCTCTTTGATTCGCTCTCTCTCTCTCGCTCGTTGTTTTGTTCTTTCTTTCTTTCTGGCTCGCGCTCCTTCTCTTTCTCTCTCTCTGTGTGTGTCTCTCTCGCGCTCTCTGCCCGCCGCTAATGCGTCGCCTTCATTACGCTAATGAAAGTCCGAAGGGGGACCAAGCCTCAGGGAACGGAAAACTGCGATCCGATGAGTGCGACCTCGAGCCCCCTCCGTCGATCGTACTCTGCGTCCTTTGGTACCGCGATCCAAGTTGGGGAAGGCAGAGGGTGCAGGGCGAAAGGTGCTGATAAGACCTACCGACGGCATCTGTGTTAGCAGTTGAATACAAATCGAGAGCCTCTTCGTTGGTTTTGCTTTGTTTTAAAGTACTCTTTACAGATGCGGGTCGTGATCTCGATAGAGAGGTGTTTCGATCACGAGGCGCAGTCGTATTGCTCTGGCGATATAATGTAGTCTCCAGCAATATGAAAGACCCATTTGACTAGAGAGTTTATACGGCGATTGCACGTTGGCCCAGGCATTTCAGTTTTTAGAACGACAATTGAACGAAGGTTTATTTATTTCCTCACCCCAAACAGCATGGGCCTGGCCATAGCGAATACTACTCTGCATCCTGATACTGCATCGTCGAATAGGTCTTTTATACTCTTGAAGAGCACTACTATGTCTGCACCACTCCAATTTTGTGCGTAAGTTCTTATGATTTCTAGATGTAGAGGTATAATTTAAATACATTATTCATCCTGAACAGATTTAATAATTGTAGTTGCCTTCTTAGAGTTTCAAGATATTCGGTCTAGAATATAGGAACGAATTTTTCACTTCAAAAATAAAACATTAAAGTGAACTGAATTGACGATGGCAGTTTTAACGACGCATAAATGCTTTCGGGAGAATGTTTACGGAAAACAAGCAATTTACAATCACGGCTCGAAGAAGAAAAAAAAAGTAGTGCGGTGAAATGTGAGTACTTCAAATCCTGGTTCTAAAATTTTATTTTGTTGGTTTGGAGTTTCCGATTTAATGGCACGCGTATATTCTAACTGGGTTTTTGCAGAGCCGTTTGAACCTTGAAATTTAGGTGGACTTTTGGAGATGCCTTATGTTGCAACGAGTAAAGGCATACCCGACTGTGTAACCGTTCCGATTGTGTCGAGTCACCGACGCTGAAGCGTGGTCGTTTCTCAGTAAGGTGATGCACACCAGTGACGCATTCTGTACTTATTACAGCTTCCGATATACTCCGCTTTGCAAACAGCGAAAGCTATTGTTCCCTGGAGCCAATCACAGCGAAGGAGGGGAGCACGTGACGGGTGCCAGGAGTGGATTCCGATGATACGCTGGCACGTGCTCTGGTGGCTTACGAGCAGTGCTATAGACGTTACCGAAGAAAAAAGTAACGAAACACGTTGTTCGCAAAATAAAGGAACGCGTTACCGACCTATGGTACATCAAAATAAAAGGAAGGCGTTACCTTTACCGTTACTGATAAAAAGTAACGCACGTAACTTTTCCTACTTTTTATTGATAAATTGACGCTAATAGCGTGGTTGTTGTTCTTTTTGGCGGCAGCGTTTTCCGACGCTGGGACAAAGGGCGAAGGTGTCGGGTTTTCTAAATTGTGACTTTTTGCATGGGGGAAGGACAAGTAAAATTTTGAAGGAATGTGGAATGAGGGCCATATTTGACGACTCAGCTCAGATAGTTCGTTTCAGGTTAAGTTCACACGCATCGGACGCTACAAGCTAATAAGACCAATCAAACAACGTGAAAAAAAAAATATGCGAAAGCGTTAACTGTTTTATGGAGCGGAGCCGGCATTGTTCGTAACCGCGAAAAACGGCAGAGAAATTCCCTCCTCGGAACGGCTCTTAAAATGGCAGCGACGTGGCCGGCGCGCCGGGTAGTTCCGAAAAACGCCACCCCACAGAGCCGCGCTGCTCCCGCGCGCCGGAATACGCTACGTATACGAAGGCTTTCGCATTCCTACACGCAAGTACTCTTAAGTGTGCTCCTGTTATTTGTTCATGATTGGTTCAGCGATGATAGAACACGTGCAGAAACACGTCGTACACCATAAAGGTGTCCCTTTGACGCTGTCCGATCGGTCCCATCAGCTCATAGCGTAGGCTGCGAATGGATCTCAGGTTAAACAAAATAGACGAGCACGAAAAAAATTAAAAGTACTTTTTGCAGGTTTTAGGAAGAAGTAACGAGTAACGTTACCCGTTACTGCTTGAAAATGTAACGGGTACGTTACTACGTTACCGAAAAAAGTAACGCGTTACCGGTAACGCCGTTACTTGTAAAGAGTTACCGCCAACATTGCTTGCTAGGACCGCAGCCTTTTGCTAACTCACGGTGAAACGGAGTATAGATTTCTAGGACAGCAGACTTCGTTCATATGACGAGTTGTCCCGGTGAAGATGGTCGACAACACTAGCTCCTCTCGCGGATTGTGTGCAAGTGTGTCTTTCTGTTTCTCCCTATGGCAAAAAAAAAAAAAGAAGAAAGGAACTTCCCTTTATGTTAAGTGTTGTAAAAAGTATTAAAACTTCATGTTCTGATCAGTCTCTTGAGCGAACCACTATTAAACTCATGTCCGATTGGTAGATGTGTCTTTCAAAACTAGTTCTTTGGTCTCTTTCTAATTGGCAAAAGAAAGTCGAGAGCTGGCAGAGACATGTCTCATAGACTTTAAAGACAACGTGTTGCCATTTCGTAAAAAAATGGACAAACTTAAAAAAGTACTAAAAACAATAAGGACAAAAACAGCGCTGTAGCGTTAGGTATATACTATTCGGAATAAAATAATTATAACTCTTTTTCTTTTTTTTCTTTTTTTGGAGGAGACCGAGGAAAGCTCAGATATACTTTAAAAATCGACGAAACGAGCGACTACAACGCCGGTGGTGAGGAAGATAAAAAAATAAAACTCTATATATTTATAAGAGCAGTACGTTGCCAGAACAGAATTTAATTTTGTCCTCTCGGCGTCTGTCTCTAGAGAAATCAACGACGATACTCTTCCCCCCAGAAAAACACTATGCAATCTTCACTAAAAAAAAAAAAATCAATAAGTAACGCAGTTAATTGAGTGTCCCGGTCCCGGTGCATCAGCTTTGATGATTACTTGCCCCGTTCGTACCGACGCTAAGCAAACATTCCTTTAAAAAGAGAAAAAGAAACAATAGCCTGGCATTTTAAACGTGACCCTTCAGGTATCAATGGCAAATAAGCGAATCGCTACGATAATACTGACAGTCTTTGGTTGTTTGTTCTTCTCCTTTAATATCAATTGTGAATAAGAAAATAAAAAGGTCAGAAGTCCAGAACATATTCGAATTCGACGAAAATGAATAGGAAACGAAGGGACATGGGGACGAAAATGAGAATGAGAACTCAGTATTCTTTGTTCTAGATTTTTGTTTTTGTTATCTTCTGCGGGCTGGGTTGAAAAGAAATAAGTAAAACCTTTATTTATTTATCGTTATTCTTGTCAAAAGAACTCGCAACTTGCGAGGCTCGCGTTCCGGCAACACATAGCTTGTAGAAGCTGCGGTCTCCACGTGCGTGTACTTTAAAGACGAAAGTGAAAATACATAGGCGAGCTGATCTTTAGCCGTTAGTGTGCCTCTGTTGGGACTCCCCCAAAGTAAACATTATGCTTTATATCGAGGTATCTATGTATTCGCAACTCCAGTCCGCTGCTCTCCCCTCGCGAACGAACGAAGAACCACAGTAGCGGTGACAGTAAGGGGACAGAGGTGCACGGACTGTCAGGCACGGTAATGCCGTTAACGCATGGTCCTGGTCGGCGCGCTGCAGTGCGTTCCAAAATGAATTGTCGTCTTCCGCTCTGCAACAGCATTGCACAAAGAGACCGGGAGGGACTTTTCGTAGGTCGTACGCTGTGAATTACGGGTCCTGCGAGCCTGTGGTCAAGCCGTGCTGAAGATGCACGAGTTTCCGCTAGCAGTGCAAAACCGGTATGTCGTGTAATGTACGTGTGATGCAAAACTTTCGTGATCTACGGAAAGACTGACCGTGCGTGTCGTGTAATAAACATGTGATGCTTGGTGTGGGATGCACGTTACAAAGGGACCAGGTTAGCAGTCGTACTCGATTGGCTAAATTTATCACATACAGCGTGGACAAGATCGCCACAAAGGAGCAAACCGGGTCTACGTTGCCAGAACATGTGTCTAATTTGCTCTGTTCTTCACAGCCCGAAGGGCTCGAAGTGAAGGGTACCATCTCGTCTTAGCACAGCCTCTGCGCTTAGTCCATGCTAAGGTTAGACCAAGTATAGTAACAAAAAATTGTATAAGAAGTTTTATCTTTCCACTGCCGAACACGCTGACTCCCGTTGAGGAGTGCAGAACAAAAAAACATATAAGGGCAGATGTTTTATTGCTTGGTAGCTGATTCCGTCTGAGCCCGACGCACTGCGGCGACGATATTCCTGAGGTGCCACTGTGAGTTAGACTTCAGTGAAGTCGTCATGAAAAGGATCAGTACGTTGGTTCGCTATTAGGGTCCCTGGTGATGAAACATTTGTGGTAGCGTATGTAAGGGCGAAATTTTCATATAGTTCTTGTAGACTTTTCTGCAGGCTAAGCGCAGTAGTTTCTAAGGGCCTGGTGACGTGCCTGTCACCGGCCATGCATCGGATTACATTACCTAGCTTTCCGAGCGAGGTGTGCGTATTCATTTTTTCAGAAAACCTTCTCCACTGGGACCCCAGTTAAGAAGGTTTTCTACTGCCAAAGCATTGGAGTTGATAGTGTAGGGGAAAAGCGGTACCTTCTTTAGCGTTATTGTCATTTGCACGCATTTCTTAACGTACAAAGTTCATTTGCCACTTTCGACACGACAAAAAGATAATTTGAAAGCTATCATCTAAACATTTTTGATCAGAAACGCAAGCTATGTTTTGAGCAGGGGCCGTGGTTGTTTTCTTTGAGGATGACGTTAGGGATGCATGAAATCTCCTCGTCATCTTCATGAGTGTTTTTTTTACAATTTGTAGGACTTTTTTTAGTGTTATTCCGCTTTTGTAAGGTGTCTGTCAGTGTAACCGAAGCCCTCGCTCGGTGCTTCCTACGCCGCAGCTTGGGAATTTGCACTGAGAGGTGGATTTACATTCGCGGCATGTGGAGGCAGTCTCAGACCCTGAAAGAATGCCTTTGTGCGTGAAAGGGCAGCGAGCCGCACCTCGCATTTTACATAGTCAGCGGTATGTGGCCTTCCATAGTTGGCGCACTTTCGGTTGTTAGAGCGGGGTAACAAATTGGCAAGATGGGATTCTCCGCATGTTTTGCGTTTCGTTTCGCCTTTACAATACTTTGCCACATCGACCAAGTGCATGCATGTGATTTGAAAGCACCGAGGTGGGCACTGCACATACTCGGAGACTTCGTGCGTTGAAACACCGAGGTGCACACCTGGTGGTCGCTGGGTGTTGGGCTTGAAAATTAAGATTACCCTGTCTCTTGGTTTGGCTTCGTCCCCAAGTTGATTGTTTCTCCAGTGCTGGCGCGTAACTGCCATAACACATTGTGGCGCAAGGCACTCTAACAGTTGAGCTTCAGAATATCAACAACAAAAAACTCCTTTATTAAAGTCATGGTTATGCAGGTAGGTACCTGGTATGGATGTCTTTACCTGAATTTTACTGAGTTTGTTTAGACGTAGTTGTTTTCGCATTGCCTCCTCGATTGACTACGTCGACGGCGAGACCTCCACGGGTGCTAAACCGGTGACGTGAGAACCTTTAAACCTGCCGTTGCATTGATTTTGTTACACGGACGCAAATAATATTATGCTGTTAGAGCCTCTCATTTTCGCTTTTTTGGACCAGGTGTACTGGAATTTCAGCAGTTCTCTTTCGCCGATGCAGAACGAGCATGCAAATCGTCACAAGCTTGTTCAGGGAGGTTGTCCGTCTGATCATTGTTGACTCTGACGATGATTCGCTAACATTGTCGTTGCCAGTTTCTTGTTTTCGACGCTTTGCGGGAACACGTGGACGTGGGTTCTTGTAGGGGCGTTCCGAGTTCCTTGACAAAGAACTAGTGGTGCCACACCACTCGGCCCAACCTTGGCCTGGTAGGTCATGGTCTTAGCCGCAGTGAGGTAGTTCCAACGCCTTGATGAGCCTTGATGATATGCCACATCACGATGATTTGTATGGTGGCAGAGCACTAATAGGTGACGGACGAATTTAGGAAATTATTTGGAAAAAAGTGTAGGACCTGAAAAAATAACGCTTCTGTACAGTCGCACTTATGTGGCGCTAACTCTTAACTGGGGCACACATAATCTTCAGCCATGTGCGGCTGGGTCCGGTGCTCGAATCTAGATCGATGTCGCTTTATTCTTTGTTAATAAAAATTAAAAAGAGTCATAAAATGTACAATGCAAAATGGATCACTTAATTAGGTTTTTAATTAAAAGTTAAGCTCGCTCATTGCAGGCGTCGAGTCTTTAAGCTCATTTTACCGCGTATTCAAATGACCGACGTATAATTCTTCTCGTTTGAAGAAGGCTTACCATGTTATATTGTGCGTCGTTTACTTTAATTTGTTTATATAGCATTGATGTGAAAAATGGAAACCTGACTTTCTAATTACACTGATCAAGGTGAAGCGGTTTTTTTCCCCTTGAATTCTTGCATATATTTATTAATTATATAACCTTCTCCTTTCAATGCCTTACTACATGAAAAACGTTTATTATTTTTAATGGTTATTTTATGATTGCCTTTATAGCGCTATTCGGTAGAATACAATTTCACACGTGCGTCAAATAGCTACATCCATTTGCTATTGTAAACTTTGAAAATCCTCGTCCTTTGAATATTCCGGTGTAGTAAATTGTAGGTGTACTTATTTACGGGGGCTCCATTTGCATAACAGATTTAATGACCTATGAAATGGCCAGAGTATTGTTAGTCTTTGAGCAAGGAATGCCAGTCTTGGACCCAGTACAGATCGCGGGTTCGAATCGTAGTCGAAGTATACATGCAGTCATTCGAAGGCTTATTGCTAACCTGTCGCTGAGATCTTGGTTTGATGTGCGTTAAATTTGCTGAGGCGTTTTTTTTTCCATTTTGTTTCAATAGTAAAATCGGTAAAATCTCAAAATTTTCATTTCTATTCATGACACGCGCTTAAGCTTTGAACATTTAAAGTGTTAGACTAAGTAATTAGAAAAAAATTTAAAAGATAAAAGTTCATTGAAACACTTTCTTGAGTGTACTGATCAGAAGATATAATATCATGGGGAAATAATTTGCTGAACAAGAACCAAGGAAAGTAAGATAACATATTAAAGTATCTGCACATCTTAACGACAGGCCTGCCTCTCGCTCCATGTAGATAGACCCTGCTCTAACCTGAAATCGCTTGCATTTCACATGCAGCTGTGGTACTTTTCATTGCAACTGCGGTGGAAAGCGGCCACCAGTCACCAAGGGGCTAGAGCTGCGCTTCATTTTGGATGGAAGCCAATTTATTCTTACGTAAAACTTCTCCACCTTGACTTTCCGTAAAACTCATTATATCGAGGCCCCTCCTGAACCTCGTTGGTACGCCACCGGTTTTGAGGATCCCCATTTTTAACCGCAATTACTCTTGTCGGTTGTTTCTACCCGCTCATTCGGACGTACTCGAGAATAATAAAGAAAAACAAATTGAAAGAAAATGAGAGCCAGAGAAAAACAAGCGGAAACAAAGAATGGCAGAAATAAAACGAAAAAAGGATGATTTTTTGTCGACAAGTATTATCAGGTATCGCGTTTTTGTTGTTTGCTCTTCCTTCTTCTGAGCGATGTTTTCAGGTCGAAAAAATGCTTACCGTATCTTGCAGTAGGTTTTTCTTTCGCCCACCCCTGCCCCGTCTAACTTGCGCCCTATGCAAACCTTCTTAAAATGGAGCCTCCACGTGTGTGATGCAAGCGTTTCAACAGCGCTACAGAAGCTGAAACTTACGAAACACATGTACCTGTCGGAGATTGGTGTGCGGATTTCCCTTCGAGCATTGAGAAATGAGGGAGGTTGGAGATCATTACATATATGGCGAGGCTTTTCGCTGACATTCGCGAAACCGCCTCGGAGAGAGATGGGAAGACGGAGTTAGGGCGCATTCACACTGGCGGTTGAGCTGCGTTTGCGAAGCGGCTGCGAATGCGGTTCGCGAGTGACCCCGCTCAGACACAAAAAGACGCGGTTGGCGGTTTCTCGGCGATCACGCATGATCTTTTGGGACTTGCGTTTGGCAACCTTGTTTTACAATCTAAAATCCAATTTAGTTTACGATCCAAGGCCAACATGTAACTGTTTCATAGAGTTATTTTTTTTGTGCTGTTTGTTTGCACGTATTTTGAGTTCAGGCAGATGGAGAGAAGGCATGGACCCGGGAAACCACGCCGGCGATTCCCTGACGTTTCCCCCGAGCTACCCGAG
>JAZHYW010004023.1:0-31205 GCA_037355805.1 Ixodes ricinus
CGGTTTGCCTTGCTGCGTCACCCGGCCCGGAGGAATAACACGGGAGCCAACGGTTTCAACAACAAGCAACTACATTTAATGGGACATGGACGAGGACGATTGACATGGCTGGCCAGCGAGACGGCTGAGTCCAGGCAGCGACTCCCCGTGCGCCGCCTCTCGATCCGCCTTATCAAGGCGGCGCATCCGGATGTGCGCGTGGTTGGCGTGACAGCTGCCGCCACGCGGAAAAGTACGCCCTGGCTCGCAGCGTCAAGAATCAGTGCGGAGCCGCCAGGTGCCCATTATCTCCCCCCTGCTTCGTCCGGCATGTTGAAGATGGAGGTTGTGGGCGTCAGGGGTGCAGATGGCGTTGCCAGCGGACTGACGTTGCGAGTCCGGCCGAAGCCTGCTGGACGAGTGATGTCCTGCTGGCGGTCGCGCTGCCGTTGCTGGTGGACGCGTTCGGCGTCCGCTCCCTTCCGCCCGCTCCTTGGTCGCATGCTGCTCTTTCAGAAGGGTTCGATCGCTCCAGCTTGTCGTTTGAGCTTGACCAGGGCCTGGTTGGCCAGCTGCCGCTCCGTCCTGTAGAGGGTGGCCGCGGTCCATGGTTCCTTGGGCTACCGGCGCGCCGATGTCCTTTGTGCAATGGTCCACCATGAGACCGGCTGCCGTGTTGTTCCGATGGCGGGTGTGGTGAAGGCGCTGACCACGAGCCATCCTCAGAAAAACAAGAAAGCAGACGACATGTGGCCTTAGTTGATGGCTGGAGCCTGACGCTATCTTCATACCCTTCCAGAAAGTTGAAAATAACGAATCTGGAGGCGGGGCACAATCTTCCCCCTTGAAAAGGAAGCAGATCCGTGGAAGTAGAAAAACCACCCCCAAAAATGCGAGAGAGGAGAAGCCGAAGAGAAAAAAAAAAAAGGCTCCTCTCTCTTTCATGTCACCGACGTCGCAGGTTATGTTCGCCGCCTTGATGGAGACAAGGGGTATCCAAACGGGATCAAGCGAGTGTCGTTCCGGTCCTGCAAAGAATTTTCGTCTTCTGCTTGAAAAAATCGTTTAAGGTCGGTGACATGAACAGGTCCGGTTTCACTAGACTAATAGGTGAACTAGCTTGTACGGAGTGGTGAGCACTTTCACGCACGCTAAACGGACCTTCCCACCTGTTGGCGAGGGAGGCTGCGAGGCCTCGATGGCGTCACTCAGTGGGTGAGCACGCCGGAGCACGAAATCTCCCCCACCTCGAACTGCAAGTCACTGCCGCCTCCTGGTTGTATTGTTCTGCCTGCTGCATTCGGGCGACGTCGAGATTCTCTCGTGCTTCGAAGGTTATTCGGAGGTTATTTCGCAGGTCCTCTGCGAACTTCACGTAGGGGGGCGAAGCCTTCCCAGACTCTGTAGGGAAGGAGACTGTTAAAAAGCAACGCGAGCCCTTGCCGAAATCCACTGGGTGAGGAGGAGGCCCGTCGACCGATTAGTGGTCGTACAATAAGTGAATGCGAGCTCGGGCAGTTTCGTGTCCCAGTCCTTGTGGCGCTCGGTGTAGGCCACTAGCATCATCTTGGGTTTCGATTTCATCTTCCGTGATGTTTGCTTGTGGTGGTACGGGAAGTTCTTCTTTGTGCTTAATTCCCAGCACCGCGCAAGCGTCCACGAACACCTTTACTCGTTAGATAGGAGGTAATATCGCCATAAAGCTGTGGCAGGAAAGCCAAATCTAGCGAATGTTTCAAGTAGATACTCCCAGATTTTTTATGGACCCAGCTTCCGCAAAGGAAACAACTCAAACTCCACTTCGTGAAGTGGTCGGTTACCAAGGAAAGGTACTGATTGCCGCGAGTACTGCGTGGAAGGTACCATGACGTCACAGCAACAAATCTTGCCAAGGGCTTTGGCTCCGATTGCCAGAGCGAGACCGGGGTTGACCACCACGTGGTTTTGCCTTCTGGCACACCGAGCAGCTACGAGCGCACGGGAGCACATCCTGCCCTGCTACCTGGCCAGCACCTAGATAACTTTTCGTAAGTCTTGTCTCCGCTGTGTCCTGCCAAGGCAGAGCCTGGCATGAGTCGATGAAAAGCTTACGTAGCTCTGCGGGTATCGGCTGGTCCGGAATGCCGGTTTCATCAGGATCGTCGTCGGCCTGGGGATGTAGCGCAGCAGGAGGCCGCTGCCGCCTTCCACGCAGGAGTCAGAAATCCCCCGTCACTTGGGTCGACTGGACTCGCGCTGCCAGCCAAGCGGACACGCGTTGGTAGACCGTCATCCGCCATGCGCCTTGCGAAACTCGCGGCTCACCACGTACCCCACCGTGAATCTGGGGGATCTCGTGCCGTGACCGCGACGGTCACCGGGGCCATGAGTATTCTGCGAGTGTTCCTCAGGAAGGGAGCACGACAGAGTGCATCAGCAACTTTGTTCGTTGACCCTGCGAAGACATGGAGAATGTACTGTTGCAGCGTAAGTGCCTAACGAGCAAGACGTCCCAGCTGATCTTCAAAGTCCTCTTTAGCCATGATAGCGCTAAGTGATCAGATTGAATCTCGAACGTTATGCCATCTAGGTACATAATTTCCGCTTCAAAGCATGAATAATGGCGAGACATTCACGTTCTGCGACACTGTTCCGCTCGGTTGAGCAGCGTGTGTCAGAAAGTTAAACAATCTGCCGAAGTTATCACATACTCCTGCAGCAAGACAGCACCCAGGCCACAGTCGCTTTCGTATCTGTCTGTAGCAGGATGAACGGCTTGTTCAGCCCAAATAAACAAGCGCTGTCAGTCACGGCTGCAAAATAGTGAATGCGCATTGTTGCAGTCTTCGGTCAACACCACTTGACGCCTTTAGTAGGTGATTGAGCGGTTGATATTCGAACAGTGCGGAATGAAATCCCGGTAGAACGCAATCATCTGAGGTATCTTGTAGGCTTTACGTCAGCAGGGCTTGGGTATTCCGTTAGCGCGCGCAACTTATCTTCGTTGGGGCGGAGCGGCTGGTTATCCACAACGAATCCAAGGAGGTTAATCTTAAGTGCTCAACTGAACCTTTCCGGGATGAATCGTGGTTTCAGCGCTACGCATTCGCTCAAGCACGATGCGAAGGTGTTCGACATGCTCCTCCATAGTTCTCGAGAAAACGACTACGTCATCCATGTATGCCATGGCAAATTCGTACTGAGTTCTGGCAATAACATCCATCAGGCGTTGTTGGCTGGAGAGTTATGACAAGCCAAACGGCAGTCGGGTGAACTCGAACAACCCTCTGTGGCAGATGCAGAAAGTCGTTTTGGAACGTCAGATGGGTTTATCTCGATCTGAAGAAACCGCGACTGCAATCCAGCGTTGTAAACGCGGTCGCGCTTACCGAGCGCGTACATCTCGAGGAAATGCTGGGCAAGCGGTAGCTCGTCTCGTACGGGGACGGACTATCAGTTAAGCCGCCCAGGTAATCCACACAGAGTCTGGCGGTTCCGTCTTTTGTCGGAGCGAGAACACGGGAACGCCCAGGGGCTTTTCGACTCACGTACTGAACTGGTGTCGATCATCTCCTCGAGCGCCGCATCAAGGAGGGCCCTTTTGTGGACGCTGATCGGTCGAGGGTTGCACCTCCGTGGCGGCGCGTCACCGGTTTCAATGCGGTGGCAGGATGTCAGTCTTCCCAGGTGTTTCCGTGAACATTGGCGAGAAAACTGCAGGACGGCTTGGCAGCTCCTGCTTCAGCGCGGGCTGCTTGCGGGACACTTTGTGCAACGATTCTCGAACGCCTGCAGGCAAGACGTCTGGCACATCAGTGACGTGGCTGCCGCGGGCAGGTTAGGGATGCAGTCCTCTCTCGTCGGGTGAACGGAGTCAGCTCCGGCTGTTGTCCCGCCGGTATCCGCCACCAGAAGAGTCGAGCGTCATGCTTTCGCCTGTAATGAAATCTCGCCCAAGATCACAGGTACCACGAGTCCCGGCATATAAAGAAATCGCTGACGCCGCTTCTTCCATTAAACCGAATCTGCAGCCTCACGGCTCCTCCAGCTGTTATCGCTGTACCAGAAGCTATTGCAAACGGGTTTCGCACCCCGGAGGCTCATCTTTGCTTAGCAGAGTTCGAAAACGAAATCCCCTATAAGCGAGATAGCGGCCCCCGGAACCAACAGTGCGGGCAGTAAACGAGCATGAAATCGTCATGCGCGGTTCAATGATGTTAGGCTCGGGCTGGACTCGACATACTGATGGAATCGGTGCAGTGGCCTCACTGCTCCCAGGGACTGGAACTGGCCGTCGGCGAGTGGCTGTCTGGTTCTCAGCGTCGCCGGCCGTAGAAGCCTCCCCTGGTTGTTCTGGTTCGGCCCTTGCCGCCGTCTCGTGCCACCTCTCGTTCGTAGTGTCCAGACGTCTTGGACACTGGTTTCGGTGATGGCCGGTTGGGCTGCAGTGGTAGCAGCAGTCCGACGACAGTTGCCTGCTTAGGCCACCCGCACCGAGGTGCCCGTCGGACCGCCTCCAGTGATCGGATAAGGAACCACTATGGGAGGGCCTCCACCAGGCTTGCGACTGGCTGGTACGGAGGGTTTGTCCCGTTGGGCAGGGGTCAATGCTGCTAGGCTGCGGGTATGCGACCGGGCCGTGCTGAGCTTGCGCCAGCACTTGCAGGAGCAGACTGATGAAGATGGTCGGCTGGGTGGTGATCTCCGTTGGGCCCCAGCCACGATAGGGCACGGCACACGACCTCCCACCTGTCGTGGCGACCCCCGCCCGAAACCCCTCACGGGCCTCGAGACCTCCGGGACCTCTCGGAGAGTAGCGAACATCCGCTTATCCCGCACGGGAGCTCGCCGAGGCATGCCACGCCAACTCTCCTGGTTGACGTGGGGAGGGAGGTCTCAGTTCGGACAGTCCACTTGCGTGGGAGGGCCCTCGGGGCCCCCGCCATGCGCATGCCGGTTCGAGCGCGTACTTGGGCTGGTGGCGGCGGCACGTAGTTCCGCTCGGCATGAAGAGCTTCCTCGATGAGGCGGGCGCCCCGGGCTAGCTCTTCAAGGGTCTCAAAGGTGTGGCTGATGAGGTGACGTGGTACCTGGGGTGACACTCCGTCTTCGGACCCGAGCTACCCTGTCCGACCTCCGGTGACTTCGGGCCCGCCCTTGGAAGAGCTTCCTCCTGCATGACCCGAATGCACCGGACCAGACTTTCCGCCCGGGTGCAGGCGTCCTTGCCTCGAGCTTCTCGGAGAATCTGGCGCTGCGTAGCCTGGGCAGGCAGAAACCTTCTCGTCAGCCCTTGTTCCGGACGTCCGCCAGGCTGGTGAAGGGGGCCTGGGACCAGCCAACCGGGCACCTCGGCGCTGGCTTGCAACGCCAGGGGGACAATCCGCTCCACGCTGAAGGCTTCCCGAGGCACCGGAGGCAAGGCAGGTACGTCTGCAGCCTCGCCCTAGGAAGTGCCTGCCAACGGACTCTGACAAGCCGCTCGCTCCGGGCGTAGACCTGGAACCGCCAGGCGTGGTCGGGGCTCGGCGGTGGGGCTTCCATACAGGCGCGCGTGGGCCAGCGCGCTGCGCATCAGTCGGAGTCGCACATCTCCGTGACCTTCGTGAGCAGGTTCATTTGTGCCGCTGCGGCCATCGCGGCTTCCTTGCCCCCGCAGTGAGCATGCCCAGCGAGCACAAAAAAAAAAGAAACGCCCACCAAAAAAAAACCCAACACAAGCCGCAACACAAGCGAAAAAAGGGAAACGCCCCGCAAAACCAACACGCGCGGCAGCAAAACGATTGCCGGGTTCACAAAACAAACAGTCAGAAACCCGCCAGTAACAACAAACACGGACGTGACGGCTTAGCACGTGAACAACGATAGGAAACACGGGGAATATGAAAAAAAGGCTTACCGAAAGAAGAAACCAAGCCCCGTGAGTTCTCTGCGAGTGGGTAGCATACCACGGTTAAGTGTGCCATTGTGGATCGGTTTTGCCTTGCTGCATACCCGACCCGGAAGGTGAATAACACGGAGCCAACGGTTTCAAACAACCAAGAAACTACATTTAATGGGACATGGACGAGACGATTAACATGGTTGCTTCAGCGGTGGCTGAGTCCGGCTCAAGCGACTACCCTGTGCGCCGCCTCTGATCTTCCTCTATCAAGGCGGCGCATCCGGATAGTGCGTGCAGGCTGATGCGAGACAAGCCGCCGCCACGCGGGAAAAGCACGGCACCTTTTGCCTCGCAGTCGGGCAACCGGGGTGCGGAGCCGCCAGGGTGCCCTACAACACACACACACACACACACACACACACACACACACACACACACACACACACACACACACACACACACACACACACACACACACACACACAGACACACACAGACACACACAGCTCAAGTTAGCTACGTGTAAAGAGGCAAGTGCGGCTCGAAACGTACGGGCCTCTTCTATTGTTACAGTGTTATCGGGGAGTAAATTCCAGTCGGTAATAGACAGCTGTAAAGGTGAAAACTTGTAGATGTTGGTCCTAGGAGTGGTGACGTGAAGTTTCCAGTGTTTTCTGTGCGTGAGGAGACGTGGATGGCAGCTCTGCAGTACTTATCTTTTTTGAATGGTGTATGGTAGTACAGCTGGTGCAGGGCAGTCAGCCGTGACACCAGGGTATTGAAATGAAACCGTACCGTGAACCGAAAACCGGAAAAAAACGCTATTTTTGCACAAACAAGAGTTCAACCGGAACGAAATAATTTTTTTGCTCCGGAGCGGAACCGCTATATTTTTTATGCGGTTTTCGGTTCATACGCGAAGTCAGGTCTCATGAAAAGTGCGTGCGAAAAACGCAGTTACCTAAATAATAAACCAAAAATTGCAACAAAAAATTATTTCGCGCAAACCAGAGTTGAACCGGATCGAAATAATTGTTTTTTCATACCTGGAGCGAAACTGATAAATTATTTTTGTGGTGTTTCCTTCCATGTGGGAATTCAAAAGCAAGAAAAATAGGTCGCGGAAAGCTCTAACTTTTCATTATTCCTATCAACTGCAGAGAGCACGCCATGACGCTGCACTTTTTCCGCTCTTTGATTGGCCGTTCGGCTCATAACATCGGCCGCGCTCGGACCGAAGCTGAAACCAAGTATAGTGTTATCTATACCTCTCTTTGTCCTTGTCTTTTTTTTTGGGGGGGGGGGCGTTTGTCTGAGATATTTTTGGTGTTTTCTGTCTCTAATAATGTAGAGTTGTGTGCAATTTACTTTAAACGCCTTCATTTCATAGTAGAACTGATCCGATAATAAAAGCGATACAAAGGCCAATGGATATTTTAGAACCTGCACTGGTTGCCATGCTGTGGCGCATCGAAGCTGCTTTTAAAATAACTCAGCGGATTTTATAATCTGACCGAAATTAAAGTCTAGCACCAGGAAGGGAAGGGGGGATTCAATTATCAGTTACAACTACACAAAACAGCAAAACAGCTTTGATCTCCGGTAGTAGAAACAGCAAGGACCAAAACGTTTTTCCTCACAAACACGAACTTCAATACGCACAGTTCTTCTGAGCATTGCTTCCTTTCCACACTCAAAGTGCAATCTCGTTTTTTTCTTTTTTTAATTAGCGGCGTGTGGTCAACGCGTTTCGCGAGCTGTTGCTACCCTGTCCAGACTCTCAGGCACGTTCAGAGACACGACGACAATCGTTGCTTATGCCCAGCTTCAACCTATGATGGACCGCGGCAAATCCTACGAGCCATCGTCAAAATTCAGCGCTCTGATCATACAAAGATACTTCACGTTTCGCGCGTCGCTGCTCAACCGGGAATTTAGGCTCTTAGCACTGGATATGCTAGGCGAGCAGCTAGCGTTTGCTGCAGTCCACCTTAGCGTGAAACTCTGTGCCTGTGCTCTTTCTTACTTGCTTTCCTGTGAGGCCCTCGGCTCGGCGGTTCGGCTGGTTCGGGTTGAAGCTAGGTTGAAAAAACCAGTGCTTGATTGTCCAACGCGGTGGATGTCCACGCAACATATGCTCACCAGGCTACTTGAACTAAGATGCTTCGCTGGAGGGTTCCTCTAAAAATAAGAAAGCTCCAGGTTGGCTGAAGGCGCATGGGCGGAAGTTGAAATGCTCGCAGTATCGCTTCGCCCGTCAGAAGTGGCGACGAAGACATTGCAGAAGGAGCAGCTCACTGTAGGAGATTTCTACGGAGCATGGCTGAGATGTTCCATGGGCACTTCCAAGATATTGTTGCCGTTGCAAAGGCCTTGGTTCAGTCAATGAAAAAGAGGGAGCGACAACTTCTTTACACGGTTGTTTTCTGTGCAGCAGTGTACATGGATCCCCGCTACCACCTTCTTCTCACCCCCGAGCAAAAGTACCGGGACACACTGCGTTTGACAAAGACTTGCAGACGGATCACAGCTCTGCAATGCGAGCAAGTTTCTACCCTTTCTTCTGAACTTGAGGCGCCTCCGGGAAGCGCTCCTCGAGGAAAAGAAGTTGAGGCTGGCATGCACGTTCGAGGTACCAGTAACCCACTTGATATAGCACGACTCCTGGAAATGCTAGACAAGGGGCCGCGGCTTTCAAAGGCCGCTAACGTGTTGCAGTTTTGGGCAGAAAGAAGGGAACGCTATCCAAAACTACGCATTGGCGCAAGTGGCACTGGGAGTGCCTGCGACCCAGGTGAGCGTGGAGCGAGCCCTTTATGCACTGAAGTTCATTTTATCGTCTCAGAGGTGCCGTCTTTTCCTGAATATGCTTTACGACATCCTGCTTCTTCGGTTAGCTGCCTGTCATTAAACTGTGCTTTCACCCACGTCCCGAGGTGCCCAGCACTAGCTCGTTCGTTCTACACTGTGATGTACGCCTTTGCTTTTCATATGTAACACTTTCATAAATATGCATAGTTTATCTTTTGCTGCCGTCAATTGTTTTTGTAGCATATGAGTACGAACCGGTTAGAACCGGTTTGAACTTTTATTTTTTCACTCCGGAGTTGAACCGGAGCTGAACTGTTTTCCCTGAACTGAAACGAAAACCGGAACGAAAAACATTTCGGTTCAACACCCTGCGTGACACTTTCCGACGGTCTGGAAGAACTGGGACCTGAATCTGCTGTTTAAATGCTGTAATGCTTGTGCGGGTGTAGTTACGAAGTATGAAGCGAGTAGCTCGGTTTTGTATGGCTTCTAACTTATCGATTAAATATGACTGATGCGGATTCCAGATGAGAGATGCATATTCAAGCTTGGGTCGAATGAGAGATAAATATGTGATCAGTTTAGTGTCCCGTGTTGCAAGGTAGAGGTGTCGCTTCAGGAAACCGAGGGTTTTGTTAGCCTTAGCAGTAATGTAATTTATGTGAGGCTCCCATGAAAGATTGCAGGTGAAGTGAACCCCAAGATATTTGTATGTTGGAGCATTTTCAATAGACGAATTGAAAATAGTGTAGTTGAACTGGGTTGATGTACATTTGGTATTAACTTTGAGAAATTTTGTTTTCGAAACATTAATTTTAACTTGCCACTCTTCACACCATGTTTCCAGACATGTCAAGTCGCCCTGCGAAAATGCACAGTCATCTGACCTTTCTATTTTCCGATAGATCACGCAATCGTCGGCATATAACCTAATTGTGGGCCGAATACAAGTTGGCAAGTCATTTACATATATTAGAAAAAGCAAAGGACCAAGCCAGTTCCCTGGGGCACGCCCGGTTTGACATTTTGTTGGGAAGAATGTTTATCGGTATAATGAACGCTTTGTGTGCGATTATAAATAAAAGTTGAGATCCATTCGATAACAAAAGGGTCTATTTTCAATGAACGTATCTTTAACATAAGGCGGTGATGAGGCACTCTTTCACATACTCAGGGTAATGCATTTATTTAAACTGTAACAGAATGGCGCAGCGCGATGCACGCTGCGTCGTTGGTTGAGAGAGTCTGAGGTGGCGCCCGGCAACAGCCGTCTCCGTGAACGAAACTTGATCCGTGCGAGCGGGTCTCGGTCGGCGGTTGGAGAGAGAGAGGGAGGTTTCCCCTCTCTTCTCCAGCGTTCCGTCTACTTCCTCCTCCCCGCCCCGCTTTACCCTCGCCCTTCGTTCTTAGGTTGCAACGGACTATACACCTTTCCAAAAAAGACTCGACCCCAGGGGCAGCAAACCGTTTTCGAGCCCAGTCACTGGGTTTGAGGCTAGACTCTCACCGGCGTCCCTGCTAACCCTAACCGAGTGGAGCTGTGATTTCGATAGGCGCAGCCTGCGTAGGTGCAGTTTTAAACACTGCTGGCGGATAAATTCTCATCTTTTCCCGCTGTATTTTGTGTTTCATGGTGCATGCATTTTCCCGAGGTCATTGTGAAAGCATTGTACCACATTTGAAAGAAGAAAAAAAAATCTATTTACTATTTTTGTTGGGTACGCGCGCGACAGAACGAACGCGACTTGAATGTATACCGTATTTACTCGCACAATGAACGCACTCGCGTAATGAACGCACCCCCCAAGTCGGCTCTCAAAATTTCGACTTTTTTTTCCCTCGCGTAATAAACGCACCCCCAACTCGGACGTCAAAATTTTGACCCCCTCCCTCCACGCGCGCGAAAAGAACGCACTTTTCTATCCTGGTGCAGCGAGGTCGCGAATGCATGTGCAGCGTGAGCGAACAAAACGCCTTGTGAAACGCGTTAAAAAAATAAAAAAAGATCCAACAGAAGCAAAAAAAAAGCATAAGAGATTTTTTTTTTTTTTTGCACAGCGCAGTTTGGATTTTGGGTTGCGCGCCGCGCGCAAGGAGTTAAGAAAGAGAAGCGGAAAAGCCCTCGCCTAAGCAAAGCGAAACAAAACAGCTTGCGAAAGGCGGCGAAAAAAAAATTCCACAAAACCAAAAAAAAAAAAACTTTTTTTTTTTTTTTGCACAGCGCAGGTTGGTCGCGAGCCGCGCGCGTCGCGCAAGAAGATAGGAAAGAGAAGCGGTGAAGCCCTCGCCTAAGCAAAGCAAAACAACTTGCGAAAGACGGCAAAAAAAAAAAAAATCCACAGAATTAAGAGAAAAGAAAAAAGCATAAAGAGGAGCTCTTTTCTTTTTTCGCACGACGCAGTTTGGTTCCAGGGTCGCGCGCCGCGCGCAAGGAGATAAGAAAGAAAAGCAGAGAAGCCTTGGTGCAGCGAGGTCGCGAAAGCGTGGGCAAACAAAACAACTTGCGAAAGGCGGGGGGGGGGGGGGGACAAACAAACACAGAAGCAAGAAAAAACACATGGAGAGGGGCATTTTTTTTTTTGCGCATCGCAGTTTGGCTTTGGAGTCTCCGCGCCGCGCGCAAAGAGATAAGAAGTTACGTCGATTTTTGCCGGATAAAAGGTCCGTTCATTATGCGAGTAAATACGGACGCAAAACTTTTACCTCGCGTAATGAACGCACCCCCAACTTTGCCTCGATTTTTCGGAAAAAAAGTGCGTTCATTATGCGAGTAAATACGGTAGTTCTAGTTTTTGTGTTTTTTTACGATAAGTTTTGACGACTCCGCGCGATTCGCCGATTGACAAACGACAAAGCAGCTTAGCTGTCAAAAATAAATTACAACAGAAGAGAGCCGAAAGGCATGCATTTGTCACGCTCACAAATAACGTGTTTAGCGATCAACAGGACACGGACATACAATTTAGAAAGTGTTAACATTCGAACAATATATTGTACGTACCACACGATGCAGCGTTATCCGAAAAGAATTTATTTGAGAAAGATCTCAAATAACACAGTCACATTCGACAACAGTCACATCTTGACGATCGGACGGAATCCAAGATGACTTCGTTTTGGGGCACGTTTCGTGGAGAGCTTCCTTTTTTCACAACAGCACCAAGTCAAAGGATCGAACGCGACTGACCCGTTTCCCACCCCAACCCGGACAACTATTTTTGGAGATGACTGAGGATTCTACGCGGATTATCTCTGGGAGGGGGAGAACAATGTTCGCAAAATCGCGTCGAGGGTCGTTCGACGCTCTTCACCTTCTTCGTTTCAAAAGCTTGAATAGCAGGCGCTCACCAGCCTTATTTCGCACAATGGAAGATAACACAGAAAGGGTACGCAGCACGCATAAAAAAAATTAAGTGGAAACTTTCAAGAGGGGCGAGAAAACGTCGAATGCAAAACCGCAAAAACACCCCAGACAACACAAATGTATCCCAGGGTCGTCCTACGGAAGTCCCACCGGGATGGCAGCGGCATCCCAGGGATATCCCAGATTCCCCCTTAAACTTCCCATAGACGTCCCAAATGGCACTGGAAACAATGGCATGGGAGGTTCCCACGGAGGTCCCGTGGACATCCCTTCGCACTCTCACGGGATGTGAGTAGGACTACTTTGGGAGGTATTATCCCACATTGGATGGCTATGGGACTTGCACAGGGCAGCTTATTCTGGTTTGTGGATGCCATTCGAATTTACTCGAAACCACTGGAGCCACTGTTACGAGCCGCCAACACAGGCGATGCGCATTCTACGTTCTGGTGTAAGGGAGACATGGCACTGGGGTCTCTTGCAGCCTCACAGCTGTAAATGCAGTTCTTACTGAGGATGTGACCAAAGACCCCTGAGAAACAGCATCATTACATGCATGATATACTGATCCTCAAGTATTCATTTAACAAAATGAGTGACGCCTGCTGTTTACTAGAATGTAAAACACACTGCATGTGAAGACGGCCCTTGTGCAAGACTCCAGATGAGGTCCTCATTAACAAAGGGGCAACTCCAATCTGTAAGAAAAGGTAACATCTATTTTATTTGCATAGACCATTTCCCGGCTCTTAGAGATTATCCTGTAGCTTTCAGGCCATCTTGCTTTCACAGATCCATCTCTCCTGGTTCTTCCACATCCCTAGAAGATAGAAGAACAAGCTGATAAGCTGAATTCCCTGTTGAAACTGCCTTGTTTATTGTCTGCTTAAATTATTAATTATTCTAGTGCGACCATGTTTGTAACTCCTCGGGTAGACACCTCAGCCAAAGCAAATGCAGTTCATTTCAGAGTGGTATGCTCCATTCCTTAATATGTTCCGAACCGTGGCCATATATTTCCGAGCTGGACATGCAACATTTAATTTCATGAGCCTTAACATTGCAACCTCAGCTGAACACAAATGAATAAGCTTACTTATTGCAATGCTTTTGAAGCCTCTCCTGGGCATGGCGCAGCCATGACATTGTAGTGGCTTCAACTTCCTTCAGGGTACCAACAGCCACCTCCTTTGGCTTGTTCGCTGTAATGCAAGCTGTAAAATATTTTAGGGTTAAAATCTAGCAGAAGCAGATCTGTTACTTAGCTGCAGCACCATGTCTTATAAAATGTTTTTATTAATTAGAACCAACAGGAAATGAAATTAACCAATCGTAAATGGGTTTCTCATAAACATTCCACACACACACAAAGTAAAAATCATGAATGATACCATTACACTGCATGGGTACATACCACACATCACCTTGCAGAACTGTAGACTGGAGAACTTTCCCTTTGTCTTGGTTCCATACCATGTGAAGGCTGCCCCCACTTCGTGGCACAGCATTTTGCGAAGAATTCTGGCAGTTTTATCTTTCGCACCATCACCCCCAATTATTTGCATCTGCTGCTTCTGAAATAAAATACCAAAGATAGTAAATGTAAACTTGCTGGATGTGGAAATGGGTCGCCTCTACTGCAGGAGGGTGTATGAAGGCCTCAGAGGCCCTACAAAAATTAGTATGGATTTATGATCCTTATAAAAAGAGTGCATCTCAAACATGAGCTAACCAATTGGACCCTTTTTTGTTCGCACGCAGTCAACTCTTTCTCAAAGGCGAGGAATTCCTGTAGGGTTTCGAACTGTGCAAAGCTTAGAGGTTCAGCGGGTGGCCCATCCACATGGTGTAACATGTCGGTGATCATCATCAACTGCTCAGATTGGAGTTGTTGGGTTTGTCTCATGATGTGTAGTGACTTCAGTACTTGCATCATAAAGCCTAGAACGAGTGCACACAAAGTTGTACGTAAGGCGACCTCAGCAGACAAACATATGTTAGAGCAAGAGGTATCTAGTCTTAAGAAAAAAATTGCGTGTCATCACCACTCAATTGCTGGCTGGATGTTGATGTACTCGGGCCTTGAGTGTAAGGCTGCCCGTCTTTCAAAATGTGATCACCTGTGAAACAGCAAAAGTATCCTTGAATAGGATTTGAAGCACCATCTGAACAAGGTAACATAATAGTAAGAGAAAGATCTATAATGTGTGTTACAATAGCAAGAGGGATTGTTTTTTTGAAAATGGAATATACCACGAAAATTCGGATTTATTACCGTGTTCTTGGCTTGCTTGCTCATGTCTCGGAGTCAAAGGGGACATAGAACGGCCTCCTGGCAAAGAAATTGTGAGCAAACTGCGGTTCAAGTCTGATCTGTATAACAATGCACATCCACAGTAAACAGGTTCAAACTTAGTCCCAAATATTGCAAATGACAGACTAATAACTTATGTGTCCATGAACGCCTACAGTTATTAACCCTCCACTGTCTAGAGATGGAATGGTTCCCGGGAGAGATGTGTAACAAAGCTCTTCTAGCACTGAATTACTACAATAGGGCAGATATCAAAAGGCGATCAAGATAATAACTTGCAAAGCAGTGAAATCAGCCAAACGAAGCGTGGACTATGCTGGTTTGTAAACAAGTTCCCTCATTAAAGCACAAGTTAGGTTCCTGTCTTCCATAAACAAATCAAGCAAACAAAAAACAAACATTTTTCACCATGTTCCCGCCAACCAGGTGACATGCTCGCTTGACTACAAGGCGACTTTTCTTTATGGAATGCACGGCAAGTATCTTATGGAAAAATCATGTGTGCACCATATTAAAAAGTACCGTAAAATACTGGGAGTCCGCCCATTTCACACTAAGCGCCCACCCCCAAATATTGTAGCATCGGAAAGATTACGCACAGTACAAATATAGGTGAAATTGATGACCTAACAAGCACCCCCCCCCCTCCTTTCGCGATTATTTCCAAATTCTGAGTGGGCGCTTGCTCGGTACATTACGGTATATACAATTAAGACAATATCACCACAAAAAAGGCAAAGCTATCCTGGAAAAGTACCCAGAAAAAGCTCCAAAAGTGATAAATGTTTGTTACCATGTGTCCGCTCTTTGGAGGAATAACTGGTTGCTGAACGGCGCCGACTTGACAGCTCTCCACGAGGCTCGCGGCGACAGCCTGAAAGATAAATTATGCTTTAAGTACAAAACGAGCGTGTTGGTAACGGTACATAAACATGAGGAAAATACACAAAAAGGGGGACGGACAACGAAGACTTCCATTCGTTGTCCGTCCCCCTTTTGTGTATCTTCCTCATGTTTATATAAATTATGCATTTGCCGTACTTTAAAGATAATACAAGAAAGACAACCTCACGATGGAAAAGTTATTCTGGAGTGGTGTTGAGAAAAATCTCCAAAAATAATAAACGTCTATTACCCTGTGTCCACTCTTGAGAGGAATTATTGGTTGCTGAACGGTGTCGAGGTGACAGCTCTCCACGAGGCTCACGGCGACTGCCTGAAAGAGAAATTATGCATTTGCCATACTTTAAACATAGTAGAAAGACACCTCCACCACAGAGAAGCTATCTGGGAGCGTTGAGAGAAAGCTCCAAAAGTAATAAATATCTATTACTATGTGTCCACTGTTCAGAGGAATAACTGGGTGCTGAACGGTGTCGAGGTGACAGCTCACGAGACTCATGGCGGCTGACTGAAAAAGAAACCAAACATTCATCATACTTTAAACATGATACAAGAAAGACAGCCCCATCACAGGAAAGCTATCCTGGAGTGGTGTTGAGGAAAAGGTTAAAAAAATTATAAATGTTTGTTACCATGTGTCCACTCTTGAGAGGAACGACTGGTTGGTGAACGGTGCCGAGGTGACAGCTCTCCATGAGACTCACATCGACTGCCTGAAAAATAAACCATGCATTCGCCTTACTTTAAACATAATACAAGACAACCCCACCACAGAAAAGCACCAAAAGTGGTAGATGTTTACTACCGTGGGTCCGCTCTTGAGACGAATAACTGGTTGGTGAATAGTGCTGAGGCGACAGTTTCTCATGAGATTTACGCTGACTGTCTGAAAAGACCACGCATTAGTTGTAGGAGTAATGAATGTTTCGTACCATGTCTAGCCTCTCCACATGAATCCTTAGACATAGCAACTCTGGAGCGTGGGGACAAAAAAGATGAACACAAACACAAAGTTCCGTGCTGTGTCCATCCTTTTTGTCCCCACTCCAAGGTTACTATGTCTATCCTTTACCAGTTCGCCTGCCTGCTGGCTTCAACTTCAATGAATCCTTGATTGCTGATTGGTACCGAGGTAATGGATCAGCCTTTAAAAAGGCGGTGGCTGCCTAAAAAGACATCATGAATCCATTGTCGCTGAAATCACATGCTAAGAATACAGCACCAACCAAGGAACATTGACACAATTCTGCTAAGGCATTGAAACAAAGCACCAAAAGCAATTAACATTTACTACCGTGTGCTCGCTCGCCAGAGGGCTTGTCTGTCTTTTCTCGCACCTGGGGCGCTTTACGCTTGCAGCGGCTGCCTGGAGAAATAAACATGCCCGAGTTATATTTGAAACAAGAACTTGAAGAACTCAGACATGTGAAATGTCAAAAAGCAAATACCTTCCATAGAGGTGCACTCAGTTTGCTGCTTATGGAGTAAACCACTCACTTTTCGCTGTTGGTTTAAAGCATGGTGGAGTTGGCGGTTTGGGTGGCTGGTAGGTCTCTTCACCCTCAGATTCAGATTCACTATACAAAATCTTCTTGGCTTTTTTCCTTCTCCCACGACCCATCTCCACGTCGCTACAAAGGTCCGATGTCCGCTCGGCCGTCGGCAACTTGCTTCTGGCTTTCTCGTAAGTGTCTAAAAAAGAAGGGATTGCTGTCTCCACCAAGCATTCAGTTGCTAGAATATCTCCAGCAGTTTTTTCCACTTACCATACCATCCTAAGGAAGCAAAATGGGATTTCTTCCAATCTGGCTGTGGCTCGGCACCTTCCAAGGTGAGAGTACCAAGATTCTTGTGTGTTGCGGTCGGCCAAAAGCAGTCAGTCCCATCCACCCAGTTTAGATGAATAACGGCGACGGTATTCTCACCAACGAATTTGACAACTCCAAACTTTTTGTCATCTAGATAAATAAAAAAGAGAGATGCTGTCAACAAATGAAGATCACAGATCAATGTACAACCAAAGTGGAAAGAGGTGACATTACTGCAAATGAAGTAAAGGAAAGATAGCAAATTTCCCCTTGTAAGGCATTCGGACACATTTCTGGGCAACATCTGAAAGTGGCCACGATTTGGTGATGGAAGGGTTAAATGCCAACACAACACCAAGCATTGACGACGGACAGGGGTGGGTATACAAGTCACTTGAGCTCTCGAACCGCTTGCCGATCACCCGTGCCTGGCCAGACGTGGAGCAAAAAGCGAAGTTCTGGATCATGATGATGTCACCATCGTTGAGCATACAGGTGTTGTCATTGATGCGAGTCCTTAACGTAAATTTGTGTGGGATTTGAACAGCTTTGTATTGAGGACCTTCACATCCAACAGTCAGTGGGCCATTGTCGTGTTCAAGGAAAAAGTGATTTTTATCCTTGAACTCCTTCTTCGCAAACATACTTCTGCGTTCAGCGATTCTGTTGTAGAGCTGCTCCAAGGGCCTCTCGGGTTTCCTTTGAAAAGCTTTCAATGTCCCCATAAAGTTCTCAAACGGGAATGCACTAAACCCATCCAAAGGTCCATGAGTACGCACATCATTCGCAATGTGAATGAGGTTGTGCACGTTATGCGATACCTTATCCTTTCCATACAATGAAATGTAGGTCTCGACAAAATGTACAAGGAGTTGTTCAGAATAGTCCACATACTCAAGGCAAAGTTTTGGGCTGCTGAGAATTGTGATGGCAGCGTGCAGAGTCATGAAGTTGAAGAAGAAAGGATCTGGAACTCTCGAGTAAAGAACAATGGGCCCTGTGTATAACACAAGCAGCCGGAATTCTACCGCCTTCCAGCGGTCTAAATCGAGCAGACTTCTGGGCTTTCGACCAAAATCAGAACAGATGTACCGTTCAATCTCAAGGTTGGCTAAAGATATAGCATCTCGTGCAGCCGTGCCTAACCGACACCTGCTGTCACCCTTGAGCCATAATCTCAGGAGCTTAGAAACCACACCCAAACAGACAAGGTGCATATAGTCCAATGGAACGTTCTTCACTAGATCAATAGGAAGCTTTTCCAGTTCAGTTCTTTGGAGATGATGTTCCTCTTGTGCATGGCTTCGGAAACTCCCATCCGTTCTCAACATGGCATCAAGCTGCGGAAAGCACATGCGACCATTCAGAAAGTCACCTTCTGTTTGGCATTTTGTACAACTGAAGTAACCATTGTGGCCCTTGATGCCGAGGACATAGGACTTCGCGGGAGCATCACAGATGAGAGCAGAAAGCTTGATTCGCAAATGCCTGCCCTTGAAGATTAATCCGTCGCTCAGTGCTTCAATGATGTCGGACACAGCAGGCCGCAGAAATTCCTCCGCAGAAACGGCTTTTGATTTGCCATAGTAAACACCAATGGGAAAGGGGTCACATTTCCCGCAATTGGTCACATGGCATAGCACAGGCCAGAACTGATCACGGGTGCTTTTTGTGAGCGGCAGACCGTCAATGTTTACATTGATCGTGATGACGTCTGGCACAGAACGTGCTCGTTTCAAAGTATCTTCAAGTCCTTCTTTCAAACCAAAATGGCAGTATTTTCCGGCTCCCATCTTCTCTACAGATGCCTTTCTGGGGGTTTTAAGCAGTGATCTAGCACTGCCGGGGATTGATGCAAAACAGGAATGAGTTTGCAAAATCTTCAGAAGCTCAGTGAGTGCGCGGTGAGGCGTAGCCGTGTCAAGAGCCCAGGTCCGGAGTTTTCCTACAGTCGACTCATGAACGTCAGCATCCTCGCAATTTCTCTCCTCTTCATATCGACTCGACCTCTCCGGAATGTTCTGAGGCTGTAGGTCAGCTCGGTCGAATTCATTTGCCTCCGAGTTCTCGAACTCTGTGCCTGAGCTCTCCGGATTGTCTCCAGGCTGGAAGTCAACTCGGTCGAATTCATCTGGCTCCGAGCTCGAGAGCTCGGAGCCTGAGCTCTCTGAAATTTGCTGAGGCCGGAGGTCAGCACGTTGGGCTTCATCTGGCTCCAAGCTCTCGAGGTCGGAGTTGAATGTTGGGAGCAGATGGCTCCGATCTCTTGGGCCATGTTGCTCTTCAACCGGGATCGAGCCGTCGCCAAGCTGGCCCACTTGAAAAACTTCATCGGCCGTTAGAGCATGCAGATCTTCAAAGGCCCTTTTACGCGCTCGCCTATAAAACGTGGTTTTTGGAGGTTGGTCCATCGGTAAGCAGAGGTTACACACCACGGCCTTTGCGAGCACACACGAATGGCAAGAACATGCTTCCCCGCACAAAGTGATACGTGTAAATACAAAACGTTACCTGGAGTAGCTCGTTGATTTTCCATGCTTTCCATGGGTGCAGCAACGGGCGAGGTACCAACGGTATTCCAAGCTCTGCTCGACTGTCTGTCAAATTCGCGTCCGTGTTTGGTTTTTTCATTCGAAGAGCAACAATCGGAGCGGAGAAAACTGCTTGGAGTTGGAAGACGAGGACCGGTTTTCGTTACTTGGCGCGAAAGCTGCCGGAGCATGACCAATGTGGCCAGACTCCAACTGATTTCGGTTGTACAGAGGTGATATATGCTCGGTTTAATAATAATAAAACTTAGTATGTACACGTTGATTAATTTTTGCTACCTCCCTCCACACTTTTTTTACAGTAGCGCATAGTTTAAGCAACGAACTATTACTAATGTTTAACGTTTTCTTTTTTAAAAGATTTGCAGTGCCGAAACTGAAACTAAGCTAATTTTTAGAGGAAACTCCAAGTGTATGTGGTTGTGCATTGTATTCAAGAGATGTCAAGCCGAACTTATCAATTTATGTGAGAAAAACGAAACTGGCCACATTACGGAAAAGAAAAAAAGTTCTTCATCGCGACCCCGTGTCCAACACGGTGGCACCCTCCGTGTCGGACCGTCGACCGCGGGGTCGCACGTGTGTACCGTTACCCGAAAGACCGCTCGCTGTCCACCTTGACCAGAATATTTTAAATTTCGGACGTCAACACAGAAAAACCTGCGTAAACCCCAGCGTAAAAAAAAAAAAAAAAACCCACCAAATACTGTTAAAACTTTTTGTCCCAGTCCATCCGGTGGCCGATTTCCGGGGGACATCCCAGTGGGAAGTTTTCGGGATCATCCACTAACGGATGTCCCACGGAGGTTCTAGGGATAGCAAAGTTGGAGTTTGCGAAGTCGGGAGGTTTTCGGGACATCCCTGGGATATGGTGTGTTGTCTGGGACAGGTAGAGAACCGCGCTGAGCCAACACCACCTAGACGACTCAAGGCCTCCGCACGCTCGCGTGACGTCACGCACGTGAGATTGCCCCAAAGTCGGCTTCACCTCGTGTGCGCGGTTCGCAGCGGCAGTTCGCAGCGGCAGCACTCATGCGCGCCCTGAAACCGCGGACTAAAGAGAAGGAAATATTGGTTCGGATGCTGCATACAAGAAATAAGTACAACAAACCATTCACAATAGCTTTGCTTTAACTGGTAAGTTCGCAAAACGTTTGCGGAGTTTCGATTCGAATGATACTTGCCAAATTTGTGCAGATAGCGCTCCCCGACGAGAATTTTAGTATATAATTAGTTTTACAACACCCACATTTTAACAAGCGGGAAGAGATCACGCGAAAAAGTTCTTGTTATAAATATTATTCACAGATACTGCAGGACAATATTTAGGTCCGAGCAGACTTGGATGTATTGTTTATACATGACTAAAATACCAGATACTGATACCAGAAGTGAATGTATTACATTTTGAACTCGGCGAAATCGGGTAACTAGATTTAATGAAGCAGTTAAATAAGAAATACAGAGAAACTGTTATGGAAGCCATCGTCACTTGAACACAACGGTTTATTTACTTAGTTTTTTTGTTTTTTTTCATTTGGAGACCCCGAAGGGCAACACACAGAGCAGTGGATGAATGGTTAAAAAATACAAAAGGCAATACACTTAAATAGAGGATACAGGGTAACACAGGAATTTACGCTTTACACACACTTCGTAATTCAACTAAACAGGAGAAGATCTGGTGACAAGCAAGCAAGCAGTTCTTAAGGCTTCACCGTATCAAGCTTTCGCTTTTCTTTACGAGTAGAGAGCTTGTTGTTTAAAGTTTTACACAAATTGTTCAGCAACGTATTAGCTGCTGCACTCAGAATGCGGTGCATCACTTCATCGCGAGAGTGGCCGAAATCACACTGGTCCAAGTCCTCAGCCTCACTGAGGGCTGTCGACGTAAGTGCGACTAGCACCTCTCTCTGGTTCGGAAGAGCAAAAAACTCTGTTGCAAATTGCGGGCTCCTGAGTTTGTCCAGCACTATTTCCATAAACAGCACAGCGTTCACTACGATGGCTTGTGGAAATTTCAGTGCGCCCCTTGTCATACTTGCTACGAGTATGTTTTCTTTTTCTAAGCCTGCGTCTTCCATGACAAGATTCTGTTTGCATGATGGGCACCACAACACTTTCTTCAGTGTGACGTGAGCACAGTACCCGGCAACATATGTCACGGCAGGGAGTCGTGATGCTCTCTTTTCAATGTCAGTGTCAGTAACTGTGATACTGAACTGCCTTTGCAGGGAATCCACATTTACCTTTGAGACAGGGCATGCCATTGCATCTAAGTCCGGGAGGTCTAGGACCTTCTGCAGTCGCAGTTTCGTCTCGGACTCATAGATCTGTCTGATTGAAACATGGTACTGGGCTCCGGACAATTGGCGGTATTTTCCAAAACGATCTTCCAGGCTATCCGTTTGAAACTTACCAAGGAGGACGTACCGAAATCCAAGCTCTTCAAGGCAGTATATGGCAATTTCATGTAGAGCATGGGTCGTGTGGCTCAAAGCAGAATGTGTTTCACGAGTCAAGTGACCTCTGTCGTGCTTCAGGCTAGCCCAGTAGTCCAGCCAATCAACCATTTTCTTCAGGAATTCCATCTGAGGACAGGACGTTGACGTTATGGGACATTGCATGTCGTCTCGCAGCCGCCGTCCCTTGTTCGGAGTCTTCACGTTGACCGTATTCCACCAGGTCAAAATTCTGTCAATGTAGTCAGCTGTTCCCTTTGCATGCTCAATGGTGGTGATGTTAAGAGCCGCCACAGTTGAAGAGCTGAATATTCGTAGCGCCAACTTTACATTTTGCCGTTCCATGTTTGATGGGTTCAATGCTTTCAATGAAAGGGTAGGTGCCAGCTTCAAGAGATCGTCCTTTTCCGACTCGTGCAGCTTGCTCAGAGCATTAAAAGAAGCCGTAAGGATAGGTGGCTTTGCGTCAACACTGTTCGGATCTGGAAAGTACATGCACCTTCCGTAGTTGCGTTGGTTTAACCAGTTATTTCTGATGCACTTTAGTAAGTGAACAGTATCCACCACAAAAAACAGAGGTCGTGATGAATCAGCCGGGTGTTCGTAGACAATGCTATGCTTTTGATTCTTCGCAAAGAACGACATTGCTTTGCGGTTAATCGAGTTGTTGTCCGTGATAACAGCTATTACCTTAAGTCCAGCCGACTCCAGCTCAACGATTACTCTCCGTAAAATGTCGTGCAAAGCCTTCGCATCAATCTGAGCAACAGGCAATATGTGAACAACGTCCTTGTTCCTTGAAAGCAGGCTTTGTATCATAAAGACATGGGCAGTTTTGGCCGAGCTCGAGCTGTTCACTGCAGCGCCTGCAAGAAAGCCGGCTTTGTAATCAATGTAGGGCTGAAGGTGGATCTCGTCCATCATTAAAGTGACCGTCCTCTCATGTTCTTCTAGCGTATTCACAAGCCTCTTGGCATATGACAGAAAGCACGAGTCTTGCTGCTCTTTCGCAGGGCTCATCTGATACGATGAGCAGAGGCGCCTGATTGTATCCGGATGAGGTAACTTGACCTTCATCGAGCTTCGCAGAAATCTGTACGCATGGGGTGAGATGGTGAAAACGAGACTGGCAAATACCAACAGTTCAGGTGGATAGCGTGTGGCGTTGCTCAAAACAAGATCCACCTGGCTTTTTAGAAATTTTAAGACCTCCAATTGCCATTCCTGCCAATCATGTGGCTGGTCTTCACTGGACAGTTCCTCCAACAATGTTGACACGAGTGTGAGGCAGCGAGTAGCTTCTTGCGAAGGATCAGTCGAGCTATCGCTGGCGCAGCTGCTCAACAGACTGGAGCACCGTACTGAGTTCCCTCAGATCATGCAGCCTTGCAGGTACAGTCACACCTGCAAGGCTGTTAATTCGAGTTTCCCCGAAGAAGACTCTCACACACAGGTCCGCTGACACTGTCACCGAAGAACGCACTGCAGGAGCGTGTTGAAGGGTTAAGTCCAAGAAAAAAACTTCAGATTCTTTCTTGATGATCGTCCAAGTTCCAGAAGTTTTAAAGCTTGGTAGAGCTTGAAGAAGATCAGCGAAACTGCTTATGTTGGTCCTCTTTTCGTCGTCTTCTTTTGCTTCTTTAGAAAGTTGAATTGCTTTCTGCAGAGACGCAGCTTCCTGGCGTGCTCTTTTCTCGTCTGGTGCCTCTCGAGTGGATGTCTGTGGCCGTGAGAGGTAACTGGGGCAATTGGGAAACACGCTAGGTATCGCGTTTGGCTTGATCCGAACATGTTGCAGCGGAACTTCAATTACTTTTCCAGTCTTCGCATCCGTGTAGGTCGTCGTCCTGACAAAGTCGCTCGGTAGGAAGTGCTCCTCGCACACCTGAAACCACAAAAGAACAGCATAAAAGTAGGTTAAGTAGCTGAAGAATACTAATTGCATTAAAAGAAAATGTTATCAGCGAGCATTTGGCGGTAGTTGTTGTTATTATGTAATAAAAAAAGAAAAATACATGATCTTAGTCTCCCAGAAGAGGGGACAGCTTTCATGCCTGTCAAATAGAATAGGAAAGGTACGAAGGATGTGAGAAAGAGTTAGATAAAAGAAAAAAAAAGAGGAAAATTTGTAAAAGTTGGAGACTCGTAATAAATCCACTTGTAAATCGTGCTGGAGGGGTGGCGAGCCAAAGCCAACGATATTGACCAAAATGGAAGTATGTGCTCCGTGCTTTTTCTGGCTTTTTTATGGCAATCACTGCAAAATGTTGCTCCGCCTGGGTTGGTCACCAGATTGCCAAATGTTAGTGAGCTGTTCCAGGAGTCAGGATTGGCGTTCAATGTCGATGCTTTTGATGGCTTGGTAAGTGATTCTAACGGTCTCTAAAGCCTCTTTCCGCCAACAGCGGGGGAGCGTAGTGAATTTCTATTCGTGCGAATTTACCATCAATGGTTATTGGGTCGAGCGACTGCACAGGTAGGTGGCTTTGGGATTGGTGGAATCCCAGGAGGGATAATGCTTTCAGAGAACTCGTCGGCAACTTTTTTGCCAAGAGAGTGCTTTTAGTTTACAAACGTTTGATAGGAAAGGTTCGAAGTGAACATGTTAAGAAGAATCAGCGGCAAAAAGCCTGGACAAAGGTAATTAAACACACACGAAAGGACGATCAGCGCCGTCGTGTCTTTTTTACCCTTGTCGACGTTTTTTTTTTTCGTTTTTTTTTTTACGCCGATCTTTCTCAAGATAAAATAGTCAGTGTGCAGGCGCCCTGGTCTATCATGATGGCACCCTGACACTGGGGTAAACGAGGACGAAAGAAATGGGACGGACAAGATGTTTGCGAACTCAATACTTACGACTGTGTACTTTGTTGGAACAAAGTCTTGCCGGGGAATAGCCTTTGTCCACGACGCCCGCACTTCCGGATCACTTGGAAACCTGTGGACTCGGACGCTCGGGCCTTCGACGTAGTTTGATCGGCAGTTTGGAGCGCAACAACAGCCAGGCATGTTGAGAGTAATCCGTTGGCAGCAGTACGACACGGCACAACACAAAACAACGAACGCATCCCGCGTCACAGTGCCCGCGTTAATGGCTGTCCGCCATTATACTTTCACCACTGTGGCCAGCAAAAGTAAACCGAGGTCCGACATAGTTAGTCACTTTCTAAAACAAATCTTCACAAAGTGTTTTGTTTTCAGTTGTAATCCTAAATTAATATAATAATATTCAGTTATAACTTGGTTGTAAGATTTTCTGTTTATACGAGCTTAAATAACTGCAAATTAAATGCAAGAAAACAAGCGCAATTTATAGATTTTCTACCCAAGCCAGAACACAAGTCAACATCAGCCATTCAAAGCCATTTTTACGTGAGAGGGCATGAGAGGGGGAACGACTGCGTTGCGCCGTGCGATCCTCCTTCGATCTCATCTTGGTGACGTAGGGCTGTGGAAAGGAGGACATGCGGAGGCTTTGAGTCGTCTAGGTGGTGTTGGCTGAGCGGGTCTTCACAGCTCCAAGAGAGTGGCAGAAAATTTCTAGCTGATAGAGGGCGCGCGAGTCGCATCAGCCGCATCAGCATCAGCAACATGGCGGCGGCCTAGGAGCGTTTTTTGGAAAGATGTATAGTCCTTGAATCGGAGGTTTTTGGACCGTTTGCGGTGCTGTTGTCCGTGGTGACCTCTTCTCCGCGTGGTTCCGGTTGTCCTAAAGCTGGGGGTTCGTTGGCGGTATCGGCGTTCCTCTCGGCGTTCGGGTAGCTCATGAAAGGGGCATTGACACATCAAAATCATATTTTTTTTATTATCCGAAACGATTGAAAACGGTGCCGGGACATTACCCTCAAAATTCGAAACTTGGGAATTCAGTATTTGTGAATTAAAAAAACAATTTCCAAATGCCGAATTTGAAGTTCCCGCGCGATCCCCGCCAGTGCAGTGAGTCAAATTTTGCGGTCTCCTCCGACTCGACTTTTTCTCGGACCTCCGCTGACCCGATGCGAGGAGGAGGCGAGCTGGCGGGATAGAAGGGAGCCGGCGCGGGAAAAAACCGGTTTCTTCGCCGACTCGCCGATCTGCTCGAGCGCCGCCGAGTTTTCTGAGGGAGGACACAAATCTAGGAAGGGACATCTCACCGAACTCTGATTTTCGGTATTTCAAAAGAGGGGCCATAGTGCGTTCGCAATTGCGTTAAAAAACATGTTTTACGATTGCCGTTATTAAATGTTATAGAAATGCCGCCTACAAAGCTTCTAAATTTCCTGATTTTTGACGTCATCGATCAAAAGAAGCAAGGAGGTAGCGGCGGGAGATTTAAACGCCAAAAATAAAAAGGCGCGCGCGCGCGCGTGGAAATTTTTTTTTCGCGATGCGTTTTTTTTTTGCGTGTTTATGACTACAACTTGCGTCGTTTTAGACAATAAAAAAAATACGACCTTTGGGGTGTCAGTGCCCCTTGAAGGGAGAATAGGGTTCACGTGTCGACGCTGAAGTCTTCCATCATTCGACCTTGTCTGGAATGATCGAATTCCCATCGGCTTCACGATTACAGCTGGCAGCCAGGTCGGACTTCCGCTGAAATTCCTCACGTAGACTGGTTGTCCGATAGAGTAATCTGCCGTTACTCTATCGCTGGGAACTTCTCGGTCTTCGTTCGTAGACCCTAGCTTCATGAGATCGAGGGGTGTGGCTATTCGTCGGCCGAACATTGCTTCGGCGGGTGTTTTCCCTGTGGAAGATGAGACCGTCGTGTGCTGTCGGAACAAGAACCTCGCGATTCTGCACTGAACTGTTCCTTCCGTGAGCTTCAAGAGGGCTTTCTTCGTTTCGCCCACCATCCGTTCTGCTTGCCCGTTAGTTGCCGGATGGTATGGTGCACTAGTGTGGTGCTTGATGCCGTTTTTTGTTAAAAACTCGTTCATTTCGCTTGATACGAGATTCGGCGCGTTGTCAGAGAAAAGTATTCTCGGTACGCCAAAAGTTGCAAAAACGGAGCGTAGAGCGTCAATGACGTGTGTGGACGTCGTGGCACGCATCGGCTTCACTTCCAACCACTTGGAGCACGTATCGACGATGATCAAATACGATACCCCATCGATTGGTCCTGCGAAATCGATGTGGATTGTCTCCCAGGGTCGGGTGGCAGGTGACCAGTCAGGTGTCGGTGCTGCTGTCTTTGCCCGATGATGTTGCTGGCAGGTCTCGCACACAGCTGCGATGTCCTCAATGTCGGCATTTAGCCTTGGCCACCAAAACAGACTTCGGGCTGTGCTTTTCATCGCCACAATGCCTGGATGATTTGCGTGCAGCATCTTCAGGGCTTGCTCGCGCGCTGCTTGTGGTATGATAACACGTGCTCCCCAAGTTACGCAGCCATTTTGTGTTGCCAACTCAAGTTCCCGACGCTTGTATGGCGTGAACTCGTCTCCTGTCCACTTGGAGGTTGTGCCATCTTGCAGTCCCTTGTACACTTGCGACAACACCGGGTCATCTCGAGTGAGACTTGCTATCTGCTGAGCAGTGAGGGGTGGACTCTCCATGGCTTCCAGCAAGAGTACATCACCTGGTGGCGCCGGTTCGTCCTTTGTGTCTGGCAGAGGTAGCCGGCTGAGCGCGTCTGCGTTCTGGTGATTCTTGCCTTGCCGATAGCGCAAGTCGTAGTCGTAGCAACCTAGCATGAGGCACCATCGCGTCATGCGCGGTGAGAGCATGAGTGGAATCTGACGTCCTTGGCTCATTATCCCCAAGAGCGGCTTGTGATCCGTGTAGACAGTCACGTGTCGACCGGCGACGTACTGGTGAAAATGCTTCATGCCAAATACAACTGCTAGTCCTTCCTTGTCGAGTTGAGCATAGTTGCGTTCGCTTTTGCCCAACGTTCGCGAAGCGTAGGCGATTGGTGCTTCGAAACCGTCATCGCTGAGCTGAGACAGAACCGCTCCAACGCCGTATGGCGACGCGTCACAAGACAGGATAAGTTGTTGCTCTTCCCTGAAGTGGGCCAAAATTGGTGCTGAGGTTAGGATCTCCTTCAGTTTCTGGAAGGCCTTCCGTTCTTCGCTGCCCCAGCGCCACTGGGCGTCTTTGTCGAGGAGTCGATGCAGCTTTTCGGCAACGGATGCGCGGTTCTGCAGAAATCGACTGTAGAAGCTCAGGATACCCAGGAAAGCCTGTAGCTCCTTTTTGTTGGTGGGTTCGGGTGCTTCGGTGATTGCCTTTAGCTTCTCCTTGGTTGGGCTCACACCCTTGGCATCCACGTGGTAGCCAAGAAACTCCATGGACGGAACACCGAACTTGCATTTCTCTTTGCATACGCGCAGTCCTGCCTCGTTGAGCCTTTGCAGAACGGCGTCCAAGCGTTGCAGGTGCTCTTCTTCGGTTGTCCCTGTGACCATGATGTCATCGAGGTACGCGCCGGTACCTTCGAGTCCTGTTAGCAAGGTATCCATGAACTGCTGAAAGAGCAGCGGCGCCACCGAAACTCCGAAAGGGATTCGCTTTACGCGGTAGAGTCCTTTCGTGGTGGTCACGGTCAGTAATTCTGCCGTGGCGTCGTCAACGTGTAGTTGTTGATAGGCTTGTTGAAGATCTATCTTGGAGAAGATCTTGCCTCCTCTAACGATTGACAACAATTCTGATGCCGTGGGCAACGGATATGCGTTGGGCTTGAGTGCAGGATTTACCGTGCATCGGTAGTCTCCGCATAACCGCAGGCTGCCGTTCTTCTTCCGAACGATGACCAAAGGAGTTGCCCAGGAGGACGACTTCACTGGCTCCAAAATGTTCTGAGCTTGAAGTTTGTCCAGCTCCTCGTGTACCGCTGTCCGTAGAGCGAGGGGAACTGGCCGACACTTCAAGATTTTTGGTGTTGCCTCTTGGTTGAGGTCAATGTGCAGTGGGGTGCCGACGTGTCCATCGAGGCTTCCTTTGCACACCTTGTCATGCTTCGCGATAATATCGTTGAGAGTTCTCGGCGACACAGCATGTATTCCGGACACCTTGATGTCGAAAGCAGAAAACCAGTCTCGCCCCAGGAGGCTTGCTCCTGCTCCAGTAACCACGTAGAGGTTGAGACGAGCTTCTTTCCCTTTGAATCGCACGGTAACAGGGAGTTTTCCAGCGAGCTGCATCTTGTCTCCAGCCCATACGTGCAAAGAGAGATCGCAGCGTTCGAGCTGAGGCGGTTGATCTTGCCAAACGCGAGAAACAGTCTCGGAGCTGATGATAGAATGCGATGCACCGGAGTCCACTTCCATTTTCAGAGGTCGTCCGTCCACCAGGAGCTGAACGATGATTCGCGATGTGTCCCCTTGAGTGACGCTGTTCACAGCGAAGAGGTCTCCATCCGTCTCACCTTGCGTAGCTGTCAACTGATGGGTGTGACTTGGCGAGCGTTCTTGCGCCTTGCGTTGAGCTTTGTGCTTGAAACACGCTTCTTCGAGGTGTCCCTTCTTGTGGCAAAATTTGCACGTGGCTTTCGCGTGCTTACATTCATCAGGTGAATGCATGCCCGTGCAACGGAAACATGGTTTCTTTGATTGTTTGGCCCCCTTACTTGTGGTTGCAGTAGAACTGTGCACCTTCCCTTCTGGTTTCCGCATCTGGAGTTGCTGGCTGGCGGCAGACTCTGTTGCCAATGCAAGAGCATAGGCGCGGTCGAAGGTGATGTTTCGTTCCACTAGCAGACGTTGTTGAAGGTGGGAATCCTTGACGCCACAAATAAATCGGTCCCTCAGCATCACCTGGAGTGGTAGCACAGTGGAGAACTTTCTCGCTGGGGCTTGCGGAACCTGTCGGCTTTCTTGTGATGAACTGGCATCTGACTCGGGTGTGGCTGCGGTGGCCGTTGCCGGAGTGGGTGTGGTCGGTGCGGTCGTCACTGGGCCGAAGTTACAGTCAGCAGCGATCTTTCGCAGTGCGGCCACATACTCGGAGATGGACTCTGTCGGTGTTTGGTTCCGTTGGTAGAATTAGAACCGACTGAGTAGTTCCGCCGGCTTGGGGTCATAGTGTTCGTTGAGGCTCTTGATGATGTCCTCAAACTCGACCTTCGAAGGCTTCTTGGGCGCGAGCAGGGCTCGTACGGTGTCATAAGTTGATTCACCGCAGGATGTCAGGAGGACGGCTCGCTTCTTTGCGGAGCTTGTGATGTTCTTAGCCTCGAAGTAGAATTCGAGGCGTTCCAACCACGAACTCCAGTTTCTGCCGGGGAAAAACTCCGGAATGAGTCCGTGGTGAGCAGAGTCGTCCATCCGTCGAGAAACTTCCTCGTCGCCAGTTTCCCATACTCAGGGTAATGCGTTTATTTAAACCGTAACAGAACGGCGCAGCGCGATGCACGCTGCGTCGTTGGTTGAGAGAGTCTGAGGAGGCGCCCGGCAACAGCCGTCTCGCGTGAACGAAACTTGATCCGTGCGAGCGGGCCTCGGTCGGCGGTTGTACTTCGCGCGCTGGTTCTTATACGCATAGTCGTGGTATGTAGCTGAGCGCGCCGCTGGATACTTGCAATATATATCACACTCTGTCGAACGCTTTCTGGAAATCAATCAAGATGGCATGTGTTTTAGTGCGAGAGTGCAGGTTTTCATGGATACAGTGATGTGATTGCTGCGCCAATTGCGCCAAACTGCACCAAGGGGCTAACCCTGCTACATCCTGCTACATTTCGCAAAAATATGGGTAATCTGCGCCAAGGCTGCGCCAAAGGACCAATTAAGGTCGCCTTTTAAAACCGAAACTAAACTGAGTACTATAATTGAGCAGGCGTGTGTTGTGTGGCGCAAGCGGCCGCCTGGCACAAACTACTGTGCATCAATTGTCCACCCAATCTTGCATGGTTTTCCCGGCGTCTCGCGTTTCACGCTCTCGTCTTGTGGGTCTCGTCTCCCGTCTCTTTTTTATATTTTCAGTGATAGACGGGGGTGTCTGCAGACGCTCCGACGCTAGCGTGCCGGGTATCAGCCATGCCGTCATGCTGTGAAACGAAACCACGTTTTTGTGCGGCAGGAGTTACTTTGTGAGCTGAAGCAACGGCTGTGGGAAAACTATATTTGGTCACTGCCCTTCAGTCACCGTGGTCGCGCGACGTTGAATCTTGCCGTCCCCACATCACTGCAGATATGGTACTTTCTAAAATGAATCTAAGTACCGCC
>JAZHYW010004024.1:0-16651 GCA_037355805.1 Ixodes ricinus
GGGCGCACCTCAGAGCCCCATTGAGAATACATGAGGTTTTTCGCCAAATTAGAAAAATTCGCACATAATTACGGCGGCGCGGATCATTTAGAAAATTTCGGCTTTAAAGACATTGAGGCATTATCGAGAGATTGAATGAAGAAATGTTTTAATATAAATTTGATTATATTCTTCAAACAAATCATCAAATGGTCAAAATTGGCTTATCCGGTACTCTTACGTTCGGAGCGAATTCACAAGATTATTTAAATGCAAACGGAAAAAGTATTTCATTGAATGTCTTCCAAATTTATTACGGAATCTAATATTATCGAAATTATTCACGTAAGTCGATCTGTTCCGTAACTACAGCGAATATAAAGGACCAGTGTGTCGGTGCTTGTTTTCATTGTTGTTAAGGTACCTCTCTCTCCCGTGAGGTGGCACTCGTTGTCCACGATATCCGAAATCGTCCGTTCGGCGATCGGCCGGATCGGCACTGTGCAAGGTGTTCTTCGGCGGCCGTATTCCGCGACGTATCCTGTTTCATTCTGCACGCCGAAGCGTCAGTGTGCGTGTCTCACTTTCCTGGTTCTCGGTGGATAGGTCTCCGTGTTTTTCGCACGTGGCGAATTCACCTTGGAGCTATGGGTCGAAGACAACCGTCCTATGGCAAGCCGACCGCGAGGTGTTCACAACCTCGCGGTCTGTCAATGCGTTGTGCTTGTTTGTACTTGTTTTTTTCTTTTAAAAAACGTTTTTTTTTTTTTGGCGCAAAGTTTTATTTTATTGTTATCTTTCACACTAATGTTCTTCGGCCTTGGGGTCGTGGAAGTCGGGGAGGAAACCTGCACAGAGTAGAGTTTTCTTTGTCTCCTTTATATTTTTCACGGACGTTCTGTGACCTCCGTACGGTTCGTGGTCACCGCAATCTGACGCGGGGAAAAACGGGTCGCCTGCTCTGTAGTCAGGGTATTCCTAGGGAGGGTGATAATTCGCTGCTCTTCTGGAAATTCACATATTGCCCAAAAAGGTGACGTGGTTAATGATGAGGGTATGTTTTTTTTCCGGTGTTTATTTTTTAGAAAAAGTCGGTGCATGTTGTTCGGTGCTTATTTATAAACACCAGTGTATTATGGTTGAACGTCTCGTGATGACGCTAAAAAGCGTTGATAACCGAGGAAGAGACTGGCAGAACAAGCTCAGGATTCATTTCTTTCGATGGTGGCGTTCTGTCTGTGTATGCGAACTTGATTTTTTTTTCATTTTAGTAGTTAGTTGTTTTTGCCTTGACTCGGGTCCCAGTGGGTGCGTTGTCGTTGTGTGCCCACTATTTTTTTTAGCTTATGGTCGTTTTTGCGCTGATGGAGTATCAAAGTAGACAAAAAAAAATTGTGCCTCGACAAAAAAAAAAAAAGAAACAGAAAAGTTGTTGCGATCAGGAGCATTTTCAAAGCCTGGAGCACCTCGCCTTCGTTCCCTTGACATGTCGCTCGCTTTCCCGTAGCACCCCTCAATTCTGAAGGCTACTATGTTCGTCAAGGAAGACGATTTTAGAAGCCTGCAGTGTTACCACAGGTGCAGGATTGAGAGCGTAACCCATGCACTTGATGAGAAGGAAGAGGACGCTCTCTTCTTATCGGGACTCTCTTTTATGGGTTTCCACGTCGCGATCGTCCTACAAAATCAACTGTCATTTATTTCTCGCTCGTGGCTTCCAAGTACTGCGCGCAACTAGTGAGATAGGGTATAGTCATAGCTGATTAACACAATGCATATCTCTAACGCACAATAGCTTTGAGAAATCAAGGTTTCGCTCGAAATGGATAACTCGCACGTGCAGTTCGACGCGCAATACCTTTGACGTATTGACTCGCGAGAGATGCCCCCAACACGGCTGAGTCTGGCGGTGTTCCAGACCTAACATCTAAATTTTGTTGCCTTACCTGTTACTATTTCGAGCGCATTTTGCGTCCAATGTCGAAATGAAAGCGCATGATGATAGTGACGCTCGTTTTCCGCTCGATGGAAATTTCACGCCAGCTCGTTGTCTTTGCTGGTACCTTGAGCGTTTCCCAGCGATGCGGAGCGTTCAACAAGAAAAAAACGTACGATGGCATCCTTCGTACACTCATCACTTCTATAACACCGAGCCGCCTCGCATCCTTTTGTTTTTCTTTCATGGTACTAATTTCTTTCTGCGCATTACGGCTGTTACGACGCTAAGTCTGTTTGCACCTTCGAATTCGAACTTAGGCTCAGATCAGGGACGAACCAGTTTAAATCAGGAAAATATAATTAACGCTGTAGCAAAGTAAATCCATCATATCGATCGGAAATACGATTTGACACATTCCATCTGAACACATACTGTGCACAGCGAATGCAATTGCGAGTCAGCGTGCAAAACGCCGCAACACTACGCTACCATAACATCTAAGCGATTTTCGCATAGCACCGAGCACGGAAAAGAGAAAACAGTTATTCATTCACATAAACGAAGCAAATTTATTTAAAGCCCGTACACTCCATACGTTCAGTCTGCCTAAGGTTATCAATAGACTCGACCATGTCATTTGTCGAAACAGATTAGAGACGTCGGCAAAAATTGATTAGACTGAATAAGTGAATCTAACGCACGTATTTTACCAACCGACGGTCGCGCGCCTTCAATACCATTTCCAATTGTCACTGCGCACCTTGGACACACTTTGAGGAGCAACACATATTTACATCGCCGCCCGAGGTCTTTGTTGAACGTGTAGTGCTGACAAAAATAAAATGCTAACCTGACTCTCAATCGCTCACGGCAAAGTACGATTTCGAAAAGGCGGTACTGTACGTCACTTGAGATAAAACCTAAGCTATAGAAACGAGCGTCGTAAAAAAGGGGACCGACATTTTTATTCCTACCTCCGAACAGAAACGAGCGCCACCCACTGCATCACACAGCGCAGAGGCCGGACTCGGCCACCGCGCGTATAATCACTGACGTCCGATGCAATGCACACTGAGCTGACTGACCACAGACATACCAAGCGCGCGCGAGGGAGGGAGAAGCTTCCTCCGCCGGGAGAACACGGCACGTTTCGAGGATCTATTTCACGCAGCGGATAACGCGGGCCTTTTCACACTTCGATACTGGCGCCATCTAGAAGTCGCGCGTTCAACCACTTCACGAGCCGCGCGCCATCTGGTGCCTGAGACGGACGAAAAAATAGAGGTATCGCGCCCTCTTAAGTACAACCATAAACAGTTGAGCTTGTTGGTACATACCTGTAAATAGATCAGCTTGAAATTTAGAACTATACTCTCTTTTCCTGTCCCTTCTTTATGTTTATGTAAAATTCTAAAGTTCAAGCTGATCTATTTAGATGGTAAAAAATGTTGTTGCGAAGTGTGGTAGATCGCATAAAATACCCGTGATTGGTACAACTTTGTGTCGCAGTTTTTAAAGTTAGATCATGATTGTGTCCTTGAACTAAGGAATTAATTACCACACATAAAATCATGAAATGGGCACCTTGTTGCCATATATATACTGAAATATTGTTAACGAAATTCATTTCACAATATATATAAAAGACGACACAACTGGGCTAAAAGTAATAATATTTTCAAAATGTCACACAAATTTTAGGACAATCCCTTTTAGTCTATTTTCTATAGAAACGCTGAGCAGCAATCACAATGCTTGTTTTTCTAACCAAACATTGTTTACTCAGCACCACAATGCATGCGACCAATCATGAAGAAATGAGTAAATGAAATTGCTTACTCTAATCCAGGGGTGCACAACTAAAAAATTAGGTGGGCCAAAATTATGTTTATTGAAATCTGTGCTGGGCCGCGCCTAATGCGACTTGTCACATATTTCTTGGCTGCGGTCAGGTTTCCGATATTAGGTGTCATCGCGCTCGTTGCCGATGACATCTCGTAATGTCATATCCGTTATGGCAATGACATCTCGCAATGTCATATTCGTTATGGCAGGTCGAAGGCGGTTCTTGTTGAGAGTCATCAGTGAGAAGGTCTGCTCAGACAAGCATACGTGATCCCGAAAAGTGACGACACTCTCAAGGCGTGGTCCACCAGGTTTCCGCACTTTTTCTTGTCTAGGTTTTTGTAGAAATCACGCAGCTGAGATTCGCGATGCATAGTCTTCAGTGCTGGTGGATACTGGAGGTCGATGAGCTGCAGTTGCATCGTCGTATCGGAGTTCTCCGATCCAACGATGCAACCTCTGACTATTCGAAGAGGAAGGGAGAGGACTGATAGCCTCCATGGTAAAAGAAGGAAGGGGATCTGTGGAGATAGAGCAAGAAGTTTTCGCATTCCGTGTACAGCCATGTTGAGACAGAACCACACCAAAGACAGGGACGGCTGCACACGTTTTTTTTTTTTGTTGTTGCTGTTGTCAGCGGGATTAGTGGAGAGGGAAAATTTGCACTGAGAAATCGTAGTTCCTTCGCCAAAAACTGAAAAAAGTAGGTCAAACGGTTTCACTGCTGCTTGCCAAGCGGAGTGGGCGCTCGGTGGATTGAATGGCATAGTAAGCGACTTTCTGCGCTGAGCCGGGCCGCAGGTCGCTAAAAAAGTGCCTGCGGGCCGTGGCGTTGTGCACCCTGCTCTAATCTATACGCACCTTCGCACCCAGATTGAATCCGGCCAGAAATAGTGTTTGCCTAGCGAACATTTTCTTATACAGGATAAGCTGGCATAGCCTGGCTGTTGACGTTCTTGACAAGATGTCGGTGAATTTAATTTGCAAATGAGCATCACTCTTGCTAATCGACGATTTTAACGCGACAGCGTTAAGGAGCTCGTGTCGCGTAAAAGACGATGTCGGTGGCGTGACTGGAAAATCCCGATTGGTCGATAGGGTCATGACGTCACAGCAACATGCTCTCGCACAGGAATTTCAAAACAACCCACAATGCTCACGTGAAATGTAACATCACGCGTGGAATAAAAGCAATTGAACCATGACATGCAATGCGAATTAAAGGTTGCCGTATGTCTCGATTTCACATTATAAAGTAATTCCTTTGTCTTAGAAAAAAATTTTAGGCGGTTTTTAAATTCACGACTCTTTGGTTGCAAGTCAGACATGCTGCTGACTAGGTACTTCGAGACCCGCTTGTACGGCGAATGAGAAGGCGATGCGAATGAGACCCAATGACGCTATCACATTCCACTTTTAAATGCGAAGCCTAAAGATCCTCCAAGATATTTTTGTTAAGTAAAACGAAGTAGTATTTTATGTCCTACTCGACATGGCAGCTACTTAATTGGACACTTTCTGACTGTTTGCATGCGTAATCGTCATAGTTCAGCCGTGCGCCCCTCTGTACTTTGTTTTTGTCCCGCCCACAGACACATAAAACTAGTGTTCACCAGATAAAGGAGTCAATAACAGACTTCTATATGTTTGAGAAGCTATAGGTGTAACACATAGGTATTTAAATTAGCTTTTAAAATAAAAAAATATGCGTAAGGCTGTCCCAAATCAGTTACAACGTGCCTGTCGAGGATACTAACTCCAAAAAGATTTGCAGAGCACCTTTCAAATAATTTGGGAGGCATTGCTTTGGTGGTCGGGCCTTTATTTATGTTGTCAAATCTTCAGTTAGTAATTAAATATGCTTTTAGCGATCAATAAATTTTACTTTATAAAGGTCACACAACCGCCTGAGACAAACAAGGAAGGACGATACTCGAAACTATGTGGGCTCTAGAGTCTGCGTAAACATGTTTTAGTTCGCTCACTGGCAGTGTGAAATAATCGGTTGTAGGATATGCCGAAAAGGACTCTGTGCTCACATGATCTATCGGAAGACAAATACATGAATGTGCAAAAAGAGAGAGATAATGGTATTTTTTTACCTAATCCCTTACAGAATGTATTACTGCAAAAAGATATGCATAAAGATGCATGCAATGAAATTCCTAATTATACCTACATCAATAGCACAGACAAAGATTCTTAAAATCCTAATATAAATCACATTTGATCAGCTTGCATGAGCTCGAAAACTTCGTGAAAAGCTGCCTCGGGAGGCTAATGTTATATTCGGTTTTACCTGCACTTGTTTTGGGCCCTCACTTTACAACACTATGCTCTAACAGTCATGCGGTTTGACATTTTTCTAGGCTGCCGTACATCATCGCAAGACTGCTATAAATACTGCACAACTTTACAATGAGGACATCTATTGCTAGTTTTGTGAACACCGCATCACCACACTATATGCATTCCTTGACAGCATGTATCGACACCATGAAGTCACTGACATTGTGACACATAGTTCCAGCACAAAAGCGCCACGAAAACCCAAACTTTATCATACATTGGAATTCTTTATATGACAATTTGATCAACAGATAGAACTACAGCTGCCAATTTTTTATTTCTTTATATTAATTTTGTGATACTAACAAGAAAAAAACAAAGATTACCTTGACCAGTTTTGAACCAGTTACCGTTATATTTTTTTTGGTTCACTTCCGGTTCAGTTACAAGATGTCGGCGAAGATTTCGGTTCAGTTCAGTTTCCGTTCGGCTAAAAATAATGGATCGGTTCCGTTTAGATTTTTTGGTATTTAGTGCACCTTCAAAGCGTGAGTGCCACTGAAAACACATCGGACACTTCACTGATTTTTGACATAAGCCTGCTAAATTATTTCAGAGGTCTCCATTTTAGATTTGCCAAGTTTCGTGCAAAATTTATGTTTGCTCTCGCTTTGGTTTGGAGTCTACGGAGAAATTGCCATTATGCTCGTACACGTGGTCAAACAAACTCGTGTAGCACAGTTATGAATTTCCCCCGAGCCCTTTGTCAGAATGATGCAGGAAGACCTCTGCCTTCGACTGCTGTGCGCTCATCACTGTGCTGCCCTCTATTTTTACACCTACAAAATCAGTCTCGGAACTTTTTGATCACACCTCGTTTATATACATATATTGTGTGCTTGCGTACGTGCTCTAGTGTTTACAATTGATTTGTTTGACGATGTGAATGCAACTCGCTCAATTAATAACTTTGTTCTAACCTCCATCAGGGAAGGGAAGATGTGGCAATAGGCATTGAATAAAGAACGAAGAGAACAAGAACACACGCACTCGTGTCTTGAGCCAAGCAGTCATGGCCTCGTCTTGTCCTCTCTGAATACTGTCTTCGTCCTGTCGCTCGAGCCGTTCCTCACTAACACGACTCCCCCTGCTCGGCAGCAGCAAGGTGAAGGCTCCGACGACGACCTGCCACCGAAGAAGCCCCCAAAACGCAGCAATGAAGGCTCCGACGACGACCTGCCCCATTTCATACAAGAAGCTTTGGAAACTCATACGCAGCTCTTGCGTGACGTTCTGACTAAAGATTGTGTGCAGTCCAGCCATTAAGTCCTCGAGATCATTCGACAGGAGAGAGCCACCATGCAAGACTCACTCACGCATGCAGGCCCTCCAGGCGCTCTACCCCCCAGCACACCAGACCTCGAGAGACCCCGACCCCAGGGAGACCACTACCACTGGGATGCACACGCCCTCCCCGTTCACTCCACCTTCGCCGGACCCTCAACGGGTGCTCCAACTTACACCGGAGCAACCAGTAGTACATTCGCATACACCTACCAGCCCACCTTGGGAGGCTATGAGGCAACTCCGGCGGCCCAGGCAGCCGCCTTTGGACCCCAGGCACCAGACTACCAGCCTGGCTTTCCACATTACCACCAGCCCCAGCAGCCTCCAACACCCCTCAACTACGCCGCCTACCCCGGGGCAGTGGGCACTGGGCAATCAATGCATCTTCACCGTACAAGACCCGCCAAAGAGAAAGGAGCTGGGAGAGGCGTTTGTACACATACAAAACGCCAACCAAAGCAGCCAGCAGCTCAGCAAGTGACATTATCGAGCTACAGATCTTGGAGCTTTATGTCGAAGCATCGGGCGCCTTCCCACCAGGGTTGGGCAGTATCGCGATAGTATTTCAGAAATACATTTCGTATCTGTATTTCTGTATCGCGATACATTTTTTTCACCAGTATCTGTATTCCTGTATCGAAATACATTTGGAATGTTTCTTTGTATCGCGATACAATCAGTATGAAATGTATTTCGTTACATTTTCTGAGAAATACCCCCCCCCCGAAAAAAAAAACACGTCCGAACGCTTTTTTTTTTCTTTTTTACTTCTGAGGGCATCAGGTTCATGGTGATTCTGGGGCATTGTTACTATGCTGACCAAGGTTTCTTTCGATTCTCCAAACAATTTTTCTATGCGTCCTCTCCTCTCTGAAGTTTTGCGTAGTCGGCGATTCGAACCAGGTGGCGTGCCAGGAGTAGAGTCAGAGCATCTTCTTCCGCAGGTCCTTAGGTAGGGATTTCTTGAGTCATTGTTTCCTGGCATCCAATGCCCGCTGCCAACCGTCTCTCTTGCCTTAGCGTACACAGTACACGCAGCCGGCAAAACTGAGTCACAGTCCATTGCAGCACGAGCCTGGCGGTGGTTGGCTTGAAATAGTAGGATGACTCACGCAGTGAAGTTCAACAAATATCCGAATGCGTCTACGGCTTCGCCCGTAATATTGCACGGCTCTAGGGTACGTCATTAGCCGACGTGAACGTGACCCGCTGCTCTGGTGGTCCGAAACCCAGGAAGGAGGCCAGACCTGGCCTCGCGGTGCCGACCCAGAATTCGTACACTTGCCGGCAATAGCAAGTCGCAATCCACGAGGTCTCTGTTTGGATGATGCTAGACGAGACTTGAGGACTGCAATCCATGCGTCGGTGGCGGAGGGTCGGCAGAAAGAACCTTCACAACAGGGATGCCACCGTATCGTTTTTTCAACCGTAACAGAAGATAAGACGTGTGTTCCAGGATGCCTCAGGTGGTCCACTAATCTCCAAAAATTCCAAATGACACTGTCTGCACGACCTTTAACGAGGTAACCTACAACGAAAGAACGTACTGTCCTTTCATACAGCAGCGTGGTAGTTTCATGTTCAAGGCCACACCTACAGATAAAGAATACCAGTTCATTCCACCGTGATGTCATGTGATCAATGTTAACAGGGGCATCCTCATTGGACAGGGGCGTTGTGACGTTTTGATGGAATTTAGGATGACATCGAATTTATTTAGAGGTCGAAGTCTTTTCGCATTCCTCGTCAGACAGACAGGATGTCAGGGATGGGACCGCGGTCAGTCCTTGATGGAACGTTGCTTTGAGCCCATTGAAGACTCCGCGCCGTCCGAAACCACTACCTTCAAGGCAAAGTGCCAAGCCTACGGGAAAGTAATTTCGGGATCAAAAACTTCCACTTCAAACTTCAAGGTTCATCTCAGTTGGCGTCTCAAACAAATTTGAAAAATATATTGCAGTATCAGTATTTCTGTATTTGTATTTCTGCCCTCCCTAAAATGTATTTCTGTATTTGTATTTCCAAATACTTTTTGTCTCTATTTAAAATGTATTTCCGATACGTATCGCGATACATTTTTACAGATATATTTCAGTATCAGTATTTCAGCTACTATTTTAATGTATCCCAGTATTTGTATTTCCAAATACATTTTTGAGTATCTCTGCCCAACCCTGCTTCCCACCCATCTCCACAGCCAGCAAACTTCAAATTTTTGACTGAATTCAATTAGTCTACCACGTTGCAACATCAGGATGGACAGTCGCACTTGAGGGCTGCGCGGACCCCTTTGCAAGCTACCTTTCAAGAGCACCACCCAAGCTAGTCTACTTTCCGAGGACTACAAGTCCCCAACGTGCCAGGTGCAACACCCCCAGGACAAGTAGAAAAGATAACCCCAAGAAGAACACACAGCAAAAGAGGACAAGTCAGTACCCGTACCTCCACTCCCTGCGTCCCTCGACGTCTAAAGCACCGACTGAAGCTCTCCTCTATTGACTACCCGTCACTTTCGCCAATCTCTTCACACCACTTGACTCCATGAGTCCTGAGAGCCCAGACACGACCCCAAGCCGCAGGTGCAGCAGCACACAGTTCCTCAAACCGAGCCCCTAAGGGCTCAAGCGACAAGTATTGCCCCGCAACCGAGATTCTACCAAGTCACCCCAGTCCACCACATGAATGCCATTGGCTCTTTTGCTACCTACGAGCCCCCATAAGGATACCATAGTCACTCACACTGTTGCTAACGGACCTTAGTCCATTGTGGTGCTTAGTACAGGGCCAGCGTACGCTGGCCCTGTACTATTACAAAGACGCAGGCAACTAGTACAGGCCAATCATTGTTAAATTTAACTCCTTCAAAGAAAAGGAACTTGTCCTTTCAAAAGCACCTAAACTGAAGGAACCGACTATTGCTTGAGCGAAGATTTCACAGAAGAAAATCGAAAGCCAAGGAAAGAACCCATTGCTTTCGCAAAGACTCAAGGACTGAAGCTCGCAAAGACTCAAGGACTGAAGCTAGGATATGATAAGCTTATCATGGGAAACTCACGTTATTATCTTGATACCGAGACCGGTTGCGTAAAACCGACCCCAGCATAGCTATTAAAACAATCCAAGTCACCCCCATCAGCCCAAGCGCGTCAACCGCCGCCTTCCTCAACTTTAAATTTCTTTATAGCAAACGCGAGAAGTCTGTACCCTAAACAAGAAGAGCTACTTTCCACTGTTCAATCATGTACAGCTGACGCGGTTGTTGTCAGTGACACTTGGCTCACAGCAGATATCCAGAACTCGGAATTAATTTTGAACGACGATTTTTTCATTGTTCGGAAAGACCGCACTGAGCGTTTTGATCGCGATAAAGAAGTGCTTGCGTGTTGAAAACTTTGATATCATTCCAAGTTTTGAAGGCGTGTGGGTCAGAATAAAAATGCATGGTGTTTCTGTTATACTGATTGCTTGTTACAATCCTCCCGGGCTTCTGGATTTGTCCCCTTTACTTCACGAGTTTATGGAACCTCTTGTTAGAACTTACCCGAACGACATGTTTGTGTTGGCAGGGGACTTTAACTTTCCTGGCATTGTTTGGCCGACCTTTCCCTTCTCTATGCCCTTTGAAAGCAGGTTTACTCTTCCTAAACAAAGCCGAGATTTTGTGGATGTAACGTGCGCGTTCTCACTTTGTCAAACTATTAGTCAGCCAACTCGCGGATCTGCTGTTTTAGATTTGTTCTTTACGTCGAAACCTGAGTGCGTGGTGAGTGTTCATTTTATGAAACCATTGAGTGATCACGTTTCTATTAATGTTAAAATGGCTATCCCTACGCAGAAACAAATTCCTTTGATCAAGACCATCTCGAATTATTCAAAAGCAAATGGTGATGAAATCTGCGTGAATTTAACATCATTTTCGGATCTGCACCTGGCTGACTTCGGTTGTAGATCGGTTAACGAAAATTCGTCGTTACTTAAATATAAATTACATGAACTAGCAAATTTATACATTCCCAAAATAACCATTCAATCGTGCATTGAAAAGCCTTGGTTTTCAGCACGGTTGAAGAGATTACTGAATAAAAAACACCGGCTCTACAGGACTGCCAAGCTTTTTCAGTCTGTAGATGCATGGGAAAGATACAACCAATGTCAACAAACGTCTAAATTCAAAATAAAAAACGCAAAAAAATTAATTTTACAATGAGGATCTTAGTAAACTTATAAGAACCAAACCCGAAAAGTTCCGGACCGCTGTTAACCCAAAACAAGATAAAGAATGTTTCCTTTTCACTGATGCATCGGGAAATGAGATGAGCACTGCTGAGACATGCGAACAGTTCAGTCGGTATTTCAAAGACGTTTTTTCCGAGGACCAGTTTCCTCTACCAGACGTCGATTCAGATCATAATAGTTACGAAGAAATGGCCCCTTTAACTATCTACGCATCTGGCGTTATGAAACTGGTTGACGACCTACCATCAAACTCGGCACCAGGCCCAGACAAAATAACATCAAAGCTACTCAAACTTTGTAAATACGAGTGTTCATTTCTACTTTCCTTGATTTTTCAACAGTCGCTAGACTCTGGTGAAATACCCGATGACTGGAAGCATGCTTAAGTGATTCCAATTTATAAAAGTGGTTCAAAGAATGAATTCTCTAACTACAGGCCAATATCTCTAACAAGTGTACCCAGTAAACTCATGGAACACATAGTATTTTCAAACATAATGAACCACTTATGCTCGCACAAAATACTTCTTCGTAAACCAGCACGGTTTCCCAAGGTCCCACTCTTGCGAAACACAGCTTTTTGAGTTCACTAATGATATCCACAGTGATGTGATTGGCCTAAGCCATTTTGGTGCACGTTTTGGAGCAACCAAAACAGTGTTTTGGAGCAGAAAATGTGGCTTTTGGAGCAACCAAAACAGTTTTCTGGCACATCAAAAACGGCTTTTGGAGCAGCCAAGACAGTGTTTCGGAGCAGCAAAAGTGGATTTTGGAGCGGATATTCTTAGGAAAATAAAAATATTCCTTTTAAGTGCTGTACAAACGAAGGGAACTTTGTGTTGTGCTGTGTTCTGATGTGACGTGTTGTGATGGAAGTCGCTGCTTCTGTTTTTAATGCTCAGACATCCCACAAGTGTACAGTGCTGCAGGCATTGCCAAGCAATTTAAGAAAAACGCCTGCCGCTGTTTTACTGGTTCCCGACGTGCCAGATTTTTGTTGCAGGTGAGGCCAACTTCGGCTGGCTTGCTGTTGGGCATGCTTCGTCGCCCGAGCGCAGACAACGGCTGTACGATCCAAACCGAAACCACGCCCTTCAGCTTTGTCGCTAACTTATCCCCAAAATTGTACACAAAATGTAACTTTCGAGCATGCGACAAAAACAGTCCAGTGGCGCGTGCTTGCCAAGCCGGCAAACAAGCTACAAGCTAAACACAAAAAATAAAGAACCTGAGCGCATCGATGCAAGACATTGCGAGCCAGCCTCAAAACGTTCTTGGAGCGCTCTGTTCAACAACTGAACTCGAGACAAACAAGCACGCTGTGCGGGTTCAGCAAGCATACATTGCATTTTTTGCTTTAGCTCACTTCACTTCACCAACTTTCTTTCACGGCAGGTTTTTCACGTACCGAGGTCCCTCTCCAAAGAAGGCCCACCGAGAGGAATCTAGGTAATCAATTCTTTGACAGAGCAGTCTTTGAATTAATTAAACTGACGTACCCGTACGTCAGCGCGGGTGCGTCCCGCATGGTTGCTGACGTACATGTACTTCCGCGACTGCTCATTCAAAAATTCCCGCCTCTCCGTGAACGGGCGCGCTCGCGGGGACGTGCTGCCATCTGATACGTTTGTAGGGAACTACGACCGCGTATCTCCCGCCGTGTTTGTTTTGGAGGGGCTTTTGAAATTGCGAAACTGAAAGCTCTGTGCACGCGATAACTTCGCGATAACTTTCGAGATGGCTGCGCGTGCCGGATGCTCCGGTGGTAGCGGAGATTGGAGCGATGACTCTTCCGATTCAGATTTTGAACCCTTCTCGGGCTCTGAGTCGGATGAAAGCTCGGCATCCGACGAACAACTGCAAACCAGCTCGGAATCGGAGTCCGACACAGCCGCACCGTCTGCTGGACCGTCTCGGAAGCGGGCGCGTCAAAACGAAACCGACTGGAAAAAGGTGAAGACTTCTCCCCATCTATATTTCCATTTGACGCGTCGCATTCCGGGCAGCCTGCAGGCACTCTACTCCAGCCAGATGCCAAAGAAGCTGATTATTTCAAACTCTACTTCGACGAGGGAGTTGCGTCTTTGATTGCAGACGAGACGAATGATTACGCGCGCCAGCTGATCGCGCAGCCCGACCTCGCGCGGAAATCGCGGCTGAAAGCATGGGTAGACGTTGGTCTCTCTGAGATCTACTGCTTTCTGGCAGCTGTTCTGCTGATGGGGCTCGTCCGAAAAAATGCTGTGAGGGATTACTGGACCACCGACCCTATGACTGAGACGCCTTTTCTGTCAAAGCTTTTCTCAGTAAATCGATTCTGTCTTTTGCTGAGAGTGCTTCATTTCAGTGCCAGCACTGATGCAGCAGATCGGCTAAGAAAAATCAGGCCCCTAATGGAGACACTTCAGGCAAAATTTGCGAGTCTCTTTGTCCCATACCAAGATCTTTGTATCGATGAGTCGATGATGCCCTGGAGAGGACGTCTTTCATTCCGCCAGTATATCCCTTCAAAAAGGCACCGTTTTGGAGTGAAGATGTTTGTTCTGTGCGACGTGATGACAGGATACATTTTGAGGTTCATCGTGTATACCAAAGCTTCCACCACAATGACGATGATGAATGAGTTAGGTTTTTCGGGCTCGGTTGTCCTCGAGTTGCTGAACCACTATCTCGGAAAGGGGCATTCTCTTTTTGTAGACAACTGTTACACCAGTCCGGCGCTTTTCCAATACCTCCAAGGGAAGCAAACCAATGCTTGCGGAACAGTTCGACAGAACAGAAAGGGACTTCCGAAGTTCAAAAAAAAGATGAGAAAGGGAGAAGTAGAGTCATTTCATAGCGACACGCTTCTGGCACTGACGTGGTGTGACAAAAGGGAACTGCATATGTTGACCTCAATGCATGGAGCTAGTGTTGAGGACACTGGCAAGGTGGACAGAATAACAGGCACTCCACAGAAAAAGCCAGCATGCATACTCGAGTACAATCAGAAGATGGGACTCGTGGATAAAGTAGACATGCAGCTGAGCTTCACTGAAAGCATCAGGAAGACGCTGAAGTGGTACAAGAAGTTTTTTTTTCACCTTCTTGATATGTCACTTTTGAACGCCTTTCTTCTTCATCGTGAAAGGAGTGCCTCCAAGATCACGTTCGCCGAGTTCAGAAGAAGGGTCATATACCAGATCGTTGAGGAGCATCACACCGAGAGGCGGAAGGGTGGAAGGCCCAGCGGAGACAACCCAACGAGGCTGACAGCCCGACACTTCATCGAGAGGGTGCCACAAACCACAGCGAAAGGCAGCCGCACCCAACGAAGGTGCCACGTGTGTGCCAACACAGTTCTCAGACCAAGGCAAAGAAAGGACACAAGGTTCATGTGCGCCGAATGTGACAAGGGCCTGTGTGTGGAACCCTGCTTCAAGGACTACCACACTTTGAAGAAGTATTAGAAAGTGACAATTCGAAATTTTTAGTCCTTTTTTTTTGTTCTACCTCGAGCGAGCGTGCCGCAGATCTTTTGAAGTGTGTGTTACTTTTTATTTTGAGTCTTACATTTTTTATGCTACAATAAACGAGTGGATTGTCTTTGCTATCACAACGAGTAAAAAACCCGACCATGGGGGTGCGCCTTTCGAAAAAAAATGTGACCATGAAAGGTTAAAGATGGATTTTTGTAGTAACGTATGATTAGGGTGTGTATTTTCCAGTTTTAACCGAAAAACACCGATAAACATCCGTGTGTGACAAAAATACAAAACCGGTTAAAACCCAAAGACACCGGTGGTTGGATATTTTTGCCCTGGTTAAAACCAAAAAACACCGGTCGTTGCATGTTTCCGATTTAGCGAAACCCTTTCCCCGTAAAGGTTCGTCAAACGTGTTGTCTCGCCCTCCTTTCTGGGGGTCAAAAGCGTCTAGTTAACGCACTGGAAGCTAAGCTCTCACACGCCTTTCCCCCATTGTGTCTCCCATGGCCCCCTTTTGTGGAAAAATTAACGCAGTGGAGGGTACGCTCTCACGTGCCCTTTCCCAATTGTGTCTGGCCAAGTGATGTCGGTGTGCCTGGAAGACACTGCCAACATCTGTGTCGTACAGGGCTACTGACCTTTAAGAACTGAAATGCGATCATTGTCATCGGTTTAGTTTCCATGGGGTTTTAGGGAAATTGAAAAAGGGTTTTGTTGGCGTGGAGTTTTTTCGCTGTACATAAAAAAACAGTTCTGTAAAAAAAAAATATTGCAGACGTGTTTGACAAGGCGCGTCCGTCCCGCGTCTGCGGGTTTTCTCGACGTGAGACTTGCTTCCCTTCGTCGAACACTTCAAGCACCGTCGTCACGCGGAGTAGAAGGCCACCAGGATGGGACGCAAGCGGAAAGCTCCGGATGACTACGCTACAGATTTCATGGATGAATCGTCGTTCTGGTTCCGTGTGCAAATTGTTAATCCGTGCATAAAAGTAGAGCTGCCAGAGGGCCTTATGAAAGTATCTATATCGACTGGTCCTCCGAGACGAGCGCTAGCTGAGTGACCTAGAATCAGAGTTTATTTGTTACCGCCAGTATGCTGTGACTAGCCGTTGATCCAGTGTCATTTTGGAAACTTCGTTTACCTGACTGGCCACTACTGTCCCAAGCCTCACTGGACATTTTGGGATTTCCTCTGTCCAGCGCAAATGTGGAGCGTGCGTTTTCAAAATTGCGGGTTGTGAACCGCAAGGAACGTGCTGCGATGACGAATGCAAGCCTCTCGAAGTATGCTTGCATCTAATATAATAACTAAGTGTGAGAAATAGATGCTTCCTCGAGAAGAAGGGTATGAAATATGTGAATAAAATTAGAACTCTCTGTCTGTGATCAATCGCATTTTTTACCACCGATAATCACCGATTTTAGCCTTGTCGTAAGACGTCCCACCGAAATACACCGGTGTTTCGAAAATAAATAAACACCGAAGAACATCCGCCAATTTTTCTCACAGATAAACACCGGAAAGTACACACCTTACGTATGATTTAAA
>JAZHYW010004025.1:0-22987 GCA_037355805.1 Ixodes ricinus
GGAGAAGGGTCGCCATCGCAAAGTTGGCGTCGTTATGAAAATGTCAAAACTACAGCTGCGCTTCTTTGGACCCAACTGTACACACACCATGGTGGCAGCGGTGAGCTTCGAGGATGGAAACCTTCCTTGGGGACAGGAATACTTCCTTGGGGAGTTCCCCAAGGAGTATTCTAGGACCTTTTTGTTTAATTTATATGTCAATGATATCGTGAACTTAAATAAAAATATCAAATATGTAATCTACGCGGACGATACTACTTTACTATTTGCAGGTAATAACTGTAATGAACTAATAAATAGCGCAAATGAAACTCTTAAAGACACTTGTTAAGTGGTGTAGCTGTAATGCTCTAAAAATCAATGAAAATAAAACAAAAGCGGTTTTATTTCACCCAAAAGACAAGAATGTTACTTTTCCTTGTGATATCGTTTTAAATTTGACTAAAATTGAAGTCCTTACTAGCTTTAAGACTCTTGGTGTTTGTATTCACGGATCAAATGCGATGGGACGATCATAATAATTATATTTTGCTTAAACTATCACGTGTTGTTGGCTTGATGTATCGACACCACCATCTTTTGCCAAGAAGTGTCAAACTTTTAATTTATAACTCTTTATTTTTCTCTCATATAAACTACTGCCACCTAGTTTGGGGTAATAGTACAAGTACAAACTTAAATAAGCTACTTCTGTTGCAGAAAAAAATGCTAAGGAACATTTCCAATGTTCCATACGACCACCCTAGTGAACCCTTATTCAAAAGTTTAAAATTGATTAATGTTAATAGTATATATAAATATCATTTGTGTGTGTGCTATAAATCTGAAGTACAAAACAATCATCTTAACCTGATTGACCTGGCTTCTCTAGTTCCAAAAGTGCCAACTTACCCCACTCGGAGTTTGCAAAATTGGAAGTTACCCAATATTAGAACGACCTATGCTGAGCAAATGTTATCTTATACGCTTCCAAACCTACTTAATTTTCTTAGCATCAAAAATATTGGTCCTATGAAGTTATCGAGAAAAGATATTCGAGAATTTTTTTCCAGTGTGGTTTTTTAGTAGTACTTTCCAGAGCTTTGAGATGTATAATACTTCGTGTTTTTGGTGCTAATTTCTAAATGTATAAATGTATGACAATTTCTGTGTATGTTTCCTCTTAATGTATTTATGCTAAGTATCATGTATTACATAAATATATAGTTAAATAGAACTCTAGAATGTATGCTCCCTGTTACTAAGAAAAACGTTAATATCGCCGCCTGATTAATTTTTTGAATGTCATTGTGTCTTGTTTATTTTTTCTTGTGCCACTGCTGTTTGTGTGAGAGGGGGCCGGGGACTCGTCAAGCCGCATGACGCAGCTTTTTTCCTTGGTCTCCCTCCATCATTTGTTTGATGGAAAAATAAACATTATTATTATTATTATTATAAAGATGCAGGTCAGCGATTGGAGGGCACCCAGGAAAGGCCGGACGGAAGAGAAAACCGCCGCGGAGGGCAGAATGGCGAAAATGGCGGGAGTTCTACCCCGAAAATGTTCGACTGTTGTGACAGGGGCAATCGGAAATGTTGGATTGCAAGGTGGGAGCACTACCGCACAGTATCAGGACTCCACCTGCGCAACGCAGGAACACGGGCGAGCACCTTTCTTCACGCTATGGGGAGAGAAGCTGAGGACGCCTTCACTAACAGACGCCAGCGGCCGATCTTCCTTCATCTCACGAATACTACTCCTCTGCAAAAGGGACTCAGTAGTCGCAAGCAAGTGGCTAAACCCGGAGCGTGTACATCACCGAACCTATTATTTAGTTTTATTCTCCAAGTTTTTGACAATAAAGACTTGTGAACCTTCCATTTTGTGCAGTGTTTCATTGTTGCTGGAGTTGGCACCAGCGTAACTGGGAACAACTGCAACTGGAACCAGTTGTAACTGGGACCAGTTGGACAACTCCAACTGGGACCAGTTGCAACTGGGAATTGTTCCATAAACCAGTTGCAACTGGGACCCGTTGGTCCCAGTTGAAAATTTTCGCCTGGATATGTTCCATAAACCAGTTGCAACTGGGACCCGTTGGTCCCAGTTGAAAATTTTCGTCTGGATATGTTCCAAATCTACTCTAATGGATCACATGGCAGCACAAATAGTGCAACGCTGTGAAGCAAGGATGGTGTTCGAAGACTAAAGTACAAGACAGCGAGATTAAAAATATTTGAGGCGCGGCCCATATGGTCGTGTGCAATTGCAGGTGTGGAACTTATAAGCTGTGCTTGAGGAGCAGCCATGGGAGCAGCTGAAACAGCTGTTTTGGAGGGGTACTGGACATTTCATCGAACGCCATTTCATCGAATAAGTGGACCTTTCATCGAACGCCGATACATAGAACACTCTTTCATTGAATCGCTTGACGCCGTTTCATCGAATTTTACTTCACCGAATTTTGGAGCATTATAGTGCGTTTTGTATCACTTACTCTCTCTCGTCTGATTTGTTTGGACGCTGCTGTCGAATCACCAGAAATAAAATTACTACCCTAATCCCTATTTCACCCAAAAGTTTGATTACTGAGTTATAGAACATAACAAAACTTGAGTGGGTAGTAATTAGTGTTCTTTGTTTACAGGTAAGAGAGGCGGCTGTATTCTTACCAGATACTTTGTTTCCTATTTGTTCACGCCTAAAAGAAATATCCGGAAAGGACTAGCTATTTTTCACTACGCCTTTTTTTAAATTTACCTATTTACTTGATTTTCCATTATATCCTAGAAGAATAGCTTGCTTTCTAAGAACAAAGGTTGAAAAGCCGGTAAGTCCAAGATTTTGCCGATGACTCGTAACAAACAAAGAAGACATGCCTCCTTTTCTGTTTTGTGCGACATGGATACATGTCATTGCTTCAAGGACGACTTTGGGCTTGAAACAGAATACGTCTCTTCTAGAACGTGGATGCACCCTTGAAGGGACATACCTTCGTTACTGCACCCGATGATCGCAAGTTTCATAAAACGTCAAGGCGGTGTTCCCGTTTATTATTGGCTACATTAGCAGCACAGGTCACCAGTTACTATGAAAAAAAAAGTGTAGTGGAGAAAATAGTTTTTATTATTACTTCCCCTCTCTGTAGGAAAAAATAAGTTCTGCCCATTCTTCTGGTTAGGACAACTATTTCCTAGATCAAAAATACTACTGCTTAACTTGGTGGTGTTCGATGAAATGGCTTCGATTAAACGGCGTTCGATGAAATGGCTTTCGATTAAATGGCATTCAATGAAACGGCTTCAATAAAATTGTATTCAATGAAACGGCGTTCAATGAAATGTCTGGACCGTGTTTTGGAGCCATATTAAAATGAGCTGCTGGGCTAGCTGGTTTTGTATTGTTTGCGCTACATTGTAATTATGTTTCGAAGCAAGTTGGAAGTGGCTAAAACGAGATTCTGGAGCAGGCTAGGAGCAGCTGGGGCCAGTTTTCATTGCACTTCAGCTTGTGGCTTAGACAAGCAAAGGAGCAATTTCAATTGTGCTTAGCAGAACAGATGAACATGAGTGGTCAGAGACCTAGGTAGATTAGATAACAGTGTAACAGATGACAAAACTTGAAACTTTGTGAGCCTTAATGAAAACCAAAAAGCAAGGACCATATTTTTTTGAAGAGAGTGTCCTTGGTACCGAAAGTACTCACGGCGACGGCGACGGCCATTTTGACGCGATTACGGGCACGAATGAACAGTTACACAATGGAGGCACTCGATAGCACTTTTAAAGAAAAGGTTTACTCTCAAAACGAAATAAATACTTAGGTTTGCTCACTTTGATAGCCGGTGCGTAGTACCTCCCGCGGGCCAGACAGCGAGACCGCGTGACAACGCACCGTTAGCATGTAATCACAAATGACAGAAAAAAGTAGTAGGGAAATCAGGAAAAGACCACGTATCATAGGTATGGAAGGTACTACAGCTGAAATCTTCAAATCCGGCGGTTGCTTCCGCCACCTGCACCCGTGCCATGTACTTTACTACGACGAGATTGAATGTCGCCAACCAAGCTCTCGTTTCCCGCTAAATCTAGCGTTGCCGCAAACTTTTTTTTTTAGTTACTTTGGCGCAGTGTGGCGCAATTTCGACCGATTTCGCGTTTTTGGCGCAACTGGGCGCACAAAATTGAGTTTGTATCAAAATGGCGCAATTGGCGCAGATGTCACACCCCTGAACTTGCGCAGCTGCTATGGCTTAGACCTAGGCCTGCGTAAGTTGCTACAAAAACTGCCACGCGGCACCCGTTTTCATTGCTCATGTCTCCCCTGCTTTAGCCCCGTTGGGCAAGCTTCTTACTGAGTACCGGGTCACTGCAGGAAGCATCACCCGCAGAAACGAGCTCCGCAAGTGTTGCTTCTCCGCAGTGCACCGGGTGCTCGGAAAGAAGCATGCTGAATGGGGCCGCGCCAACAAAAAGTATGAATTACAAGGAAACACCGTTTGAATGAAGCGGCTTATTAAAAACATAGCGCGACAACGAAATTTTCGAAATTTAATTGAATATAAATTAACAAAAAGTATAAAATATTTGAGTTTGAATAATTGTGGACCGACTGTACATCCTAATTATTGTACTAATTTTTACCAACTACAATGCGACCCACTAATAACGATAATCAGAGAACCCAAAATTTCAATCGTTATAATCGATTCTCGTTGTATCTGGACTAGAAACTGATCATTTCCAGTCTAGGATCTCTAGAAACTGATCGCTAAAAGCGGTACATCGTTATATGTGGTATCGTTATAAGGGGGTTGCACTCTATGCTGATTCTATTTCATTTTGGTGGCAAAAACATAAAAGGGTAAGAGGCCAACAAGTAATGCAGCCAGCCAACAACGGGAGGACTCAGAGTTGGATGATGCAAAAGGACACAGGAATAGGAGATAGGTGCCTTTAGCACATGGTGTTACTCTACAATGACATTAATGTTTTATGAAGGTTGTTATTATTTTATGATTATCATTCCTTAAATATTGGCAATGTTAATATAAGGTTACAACACCAATTGTTTCTCCGTGCTGTGAAGAGCTGCGCGATAGAGAGGAGTTCAAGAACGATGAAACCATGATATAGGTCAGCTTCACGATACAACTTTTCATTCTGGTAAGTCATGTGCAACCATGATGTTGAATGTTTTGTGCCCTCTTCCGTATTCCTTTGCTTGTTAGAGATTTTTCATTAGTGTCCGTTTAACAAAAATATGTTATAGGCATGAAAGCCCCTTTATACGGAAAAGTAGCAACATCCTTTGAAGAATGCAGCCTGCTATCTTGAAGTCGATTTAGGCGGTGCTACCATCGACGCGCGAGTGCGAAAGTGAGAAAAATAAAGATAAAGTGTGTGCGTCTGAGGAGAAGAGCGTCGCTACCTTCCTTACTAGCAAGTTTGTTGATGTCTCAAGAGAGTTCGGCTTCGTAGGCCTGGGTTTATGAGAAAAAAGGCACATTATGCTCAAGTGTTACGCTTGACTGACAGACAGGTCAAGGTTATATAAAGAATATAGACCTATAGACGAGACACCCTGGCGTGAATTAAAGAGCCCAAAAGTCCTCGTCTGTTGTGCACTCTTAACCAGAATGAACACTTGCCAAGAAGCCGTTTTCAACCCTTCTGCAACCTGACATCAGATGAAATTGTGATCTCGCTTGACACTATGACGTCGTGTTAGACTATGATATGTGTGTCATCATAAACCCATATAGCATGTGCCCAGTTCATTTGCTACACATTCTGTGTGTCTCTGAGTTTAACAGATATGATCAAGACATCCTAATTTTTTTTTTTTTATGTTGGTAAAATCCAGAGGCATGGTCAGTGGTTTCACCAGTGACAGAACTCAAGAAGTACTTGTTTGGATCACATAAACCCATACTTCGTGTAGCTCGTTTTGTTTTTGCCACGTCATTATTTATTGGAGTCATTTCAGCCACTGAGGAGTCGACTTCACGATGACTGGCCCTTCTTAACTCCCCAAAATAACCACTATGTATTGAGTACCAGCCGATGCTCCTTCATGTTACCGACTGCTCTGGCTGATGCAGTCACAACACAAGCGAGCTGGAGCTATCTGAAAAACACTGCCTCCGTGCATAAATCAAATAAGGCAAAGGATCCCAGCATGGATTTAGCTAGGGAATTAGTTGGAAACATGTCACACAAAATATTTTTATGTTGATTAAAAGAAAAAAGCATTTGAATGCCGAAAAATACATTCTGCATTCATTTGTGCCAAGGCTGCTGTAACATGGCTTGCGACTTTATGAGATGATCGACACTCATACGTGTTGTAGGATCTTGATGTACCCCTGCAGACAATATGAACTAAACACCCGATCCGAAATTTTCTTGTGAGCGCGGTCCTCACAAGCTTCCATCTGTGAAATAGTCAGGAGTATAAAACCTCAACTTCGCATTTCATTCCTAGTTCAGGCCACACATTTCCCAAAAACTGACAGGTATGCCAAAGAAACATAAATGACTGTTTCAGCTCATATTGTCTGCAATTGTACATCCCACTAAGCGTTAAACGGCTGACATCTCAAAACAAATTTGAGGGAATGTAGGATGATCGAAAGAACCAAAGGAATGTTTACTAATAAATGATAGCATATGTGTAGCATGAGCTTCATTGCTGCCTTTAAAGGGACACTGACAGGGTGTTTATGCTCGCCGAGGTTTTTAGTTGTACATGACATATGAGAACCCAACTACCCAAAACACAATTTGCGACTCGAAATTCGGTTTCTTTTTGCCCGAAAACTGCCGATCAAGAACTGGCCGGTTCGAGTCTCGCTCACCCTCTTTTCCGTGGTCACGGGCCGTTTTCTAAGGTATCGATGCGACCACCAAATTTAATGAAAGTCGTTGGTCACTGAAGGCACACACTCAATATTAAAAATAGAAAAAAATATGAAACCCATTTTTTGTGGCTTCTAAAAAGCTGCAAATACGTTGATTGAAAAAAAGTTCCACAGAGAACCGGAAGCATTCTGTGCGTGCGTCGTTTCCCGTATCGTGGGACTCGCGGGTGTGGCGGGGACGGCGATGGCAGCGGACGACGGGCGCGGGACCTCTACTTCAGAACTGTCGTTCGCGGTACCGGCGAATTCTGTCTGCCTTTAAAAGAGAAATTTGGGACCGATCAAAAGAATTGGTATTCATCCCGTACGACACGCCCGACCAACAAGCCGATTTGCACGAAGACGTCGCCGAGCCGTCGCTCCCTTCTCGTGGCTGAAGACATCCCTCGCACAAACTTCAAGCACGGCGTGTCTACTTCGAGTTGAATATGCACGCGTACGATTTCTTTACTAGGTGCGAATGTCGCCAATACGTGGTGCTTCCCGACTTCAACCCGGGAGTGCTTTTGCTGGAGGAAAATCGGCAGCAAATTTTCCAACCTAGTTTACCGGTTAAAGTATTACTAAGGAAAGAGATCCCCGCATCACGTGATCCCCCAGTAGCTCAGTGGGAACGACGTCCGCTTCACACGCGGCAGGACCGGGTTCAATCCCCGGTGATGTGACTTTTTTTTTCTTTTTTAAGCATTTTTTGATGTTTACATTCCTTTCTTTTTACAAGTATCACTGAAGAAACAAACAAAAATCTACAAACAAATGTTGTGGACGAAACGTCGCTGAATTAAATTGGGATGGGATTTCCTTTTCGAAGTGTCTAGCGTAACGCTAGACACTTCGAAAAGGAAATCCCATCCCCATTTCCGACGTAACCCAAGTTACGTCCAAATCTCCGCGTTCCCTAGGTTCACGGGGGAGAGAGAGGAGGGCGGGGGGGGGGGAGGGTTAGGTATACGCGTTTCCAGTGCTCCGTCCGGACGTAACGCTAGCCACAGCGTTTCCTTTTTGACACCTGCGAACTCAATGAAATCACTTTCCACAAAATGCAAGGAGCATGTAAATAAGGTAGCGTCCACTTTCCGAGGTGCCCGTAAATGTTCTACAGGAATTGCAGCCAGCCATTGGTCCCGATCCCGTTGATCTTTCGGAAACTCTGTCGCACAATGCCACTTTTTTTTCGGACGCAGGACATGTGAGCCAGCTCTTCACGCAACATCTTGGGTGTATTCCTTTCGGAGCCGATCATGAAAATTAACCACGGGCACTCACTACTCACCTCCAACTCCTCAATGTACAAAACAACTCATCTTGGAGTACAGAACAGCGAGCGGAACAAAGATAACTGCAAAATAATCGCAAACAGTTCCCGCTAACGCCGCACGTCGTCTGCTACGCAAAAGGGGAAAAGAAAAAAAAAGCGCACGGTCGTTCGGGTGTAGACACGTGACTTCCGTCACTCTCTCCTCTCCACTCCTCCGACTTCCGCGCGCGAGTTTCGGTTTCGCTTTCGAGCAGTTGCGTCTTTTGGCTTTATTAAAAAAATACGCTACTTTGTTGCAAAATATTAATTGGGTAGTCCTCCGACACCATAATGAAGCGCCTGGCAAAAATGAAAAAAAATTTTTGGGGGTGTCAGTGTCCCTTTAATTGAAGATTGTGAGGAAGCCTTGCATTGTGGCATTATTGTGCAGCTGACGAAGGTGACCCAAGTGCCACTGCGCTGCTGAAAGCTTATGCGGTGCCCTCGGATGGGCAAGGGAGGTGACGGCACCAACCAAACCCTGCAGTTAGGAGCCTACCATCTCAGGGATCTTGCAGTTGAACGGCCTACCACAGCTCAAAAACGTCCAGCACCTGCCACTAGGCCACACTGCAAGGCATGACATTCAGCAACAATGCAGTCGAAAGTCATATTGAACGGATAGACCCTGAATTGTCTAGAGATACAAGTTAGGTTTTTTTTGATAATGATTCAAACTTCCCCTGTATCACTGTCATGAAGACAGGGTTAGGTCCAATACACTTCACTGTCATTGGTCACAAACCTAAGTAATAGCAGCACAGCATGAAATCAATTTTGTTGGGAGTTTTGCCCCACAAGTGCAAACTTACTACCAAATAACGTCCTTGTGGTCAAATTGTGCTTGAAATGTGTATGAGATGAACCCATAATTATTCCACAAAAAAACAAGTACATTTGAAAAACATACGAATGTAGTATTCTCCTGATAATCAGAAACGATTTAGTACTAGCCAGCATGTGAGCCTGAAGAAATGCTATAACTTGGAGCTCCCTCTCGCTAGCATTGCATAGAAATTAGCACATGCAGAACCCCTTCTAAATTTTTTTTTTTTTGAGAAAGGCTGATTTTAATGGTATTATTGATAATTAAAACCTTAACTTCATGAAGAAAAAAATAGTTTTTTTTTATGAGTGTATAGTTTAATATTTTGTTATTCGGTTGCTAAACAAGGCCCAAAGAAACTATTGCAAAGCAAAAATTAGAGTACAGAAAGAATCTTAACCAAGCAGTCCCAAGTTATAGTTATGTGTGCATTATTTATTGGCTTACAATACAATTCCCAGGCACAAGGGGCATGTATCATTCCTTCTTGCAGATTGCTATGGCATTGCCTAAAATCACTCATGCATCCAAGCTACTGAGTTATGACGACTTGCAAATGATGATGTGAATGTATACTCATTTTCTATTATAAACTATCAGTATCAATCATTGCAACATGCAATAATGTGTAAAATAATGTTTCTTAGATGTAACCTTGTCCTTTTGATACTGTATGCAACATAAAATTGCCTAGATCCTTGTTTTACATCTATATTTGGCCATGTCATGTATGTAAAAAACCTGTGTTCAGGCACCCTAAACCAGAATAATGTTGTTAATAGACCCTAGATAAAACATTAACTGAACAGGTGTGGGATTAGACCACTCTGCAGGTATGTAAAACCTTTCTAGGAATGTGGCTGGGGATCAGCTAGATTGCCAATGCCACATTGAGATTTGTAATGAAATGAGGGGAGCAGGGGTGAGACAGGTGAAACAGGTTTTGGAGCAATTTTTGGAGCAGAAAAATCTAGATTTTGTAGCAGCTTAGGAGCACAAAATTCTCGTTTTGGAGCAGCAGTTTATGCTTTTTGGAGCAACTTTGAAGCACAAAAGTCGACAGTTTGGAGCAGATTAGGAGCAGAAAATGTTAAGGCAGCTTATCAGCAATTTAATTAATAAAAAATCTGATTTCGATCATATGAATCAGATTTTTTTATCATTATTTTTTTCCACCTTGGTTCCAGTAAGTCATCAGTGCCAATACGCACCGAGATAAAATATAAAAGAAAAAATACGGAAAAGGCAAACGCGGGTTTTATGCGCATAATGAGGACAACAAACACAGGCTTGCTGCAAAGTTAGGTGGGCACCAGGTACCTCAAGCTTATACAAACTGGTACCAAAGCGCAATTGTAGTGCAAAACTTTTTAAAGCGGTGATTCGAGAGCATGAACAGGGAAGCACGGTTCACTACAACCAGACATCGATCGGACGCTCGTAGAAAGCACGTGCAGATAGAAAAAACTCCCCACGAAAGTGTGTCACAAGGTAAATAGCGAATTGGTAGAAAAACGGTGAGCACCACATGCACGCTAAATACGGGTGTGTGACCGATTCACTCGATTGCCCACGTACTGGAAGCATGTGTGTGATAACCGAAAGTACTCACAGCGACGGCGCCATCCATTTCAACGAGATTACGGACACAAATGAACAATTACACAATGGAGGCACTCGATAGCACATTTAAGAAAAGGTTTACTTTCAAAACAAAAAGAATACTTAGGTTTGCTCATCTTGATAGCCTGTGCATCGTACCTCCGACGGCCAGACAGCGAGACAGAGTGACAGCGCACTGTTAGCATGACGTAACAAATGACAGCGGAAAGTAGTACGAAAATCAGGAAAAGACCATGATATAGCTGAACTCTTTGAACCCGGCGGTTGCTTGCACTACCTGTACCCGTGCCATGTACTTTACTACGATTGAATGTTGCCAAGCAAGCTCTCGTTTCCCGCTAAATCTAGCGTCGCCGCAAACTTTTTTTGTTTTGTTTTTGAGTTACTTTGGAGCAGTGTGGCGCAATTTCAACCGATTTCACGTTTTTGGCGCAACTAGGAGCAGAAAATTGGGTTTGTATTAAAATGGCGCAATCGGCGCAGGTGTCACACCCCTGGGGGAGCATAAGGATACACAAATTGCCTTGGGAAGCCACAAAGTGCATATATTCAACCCAGAAACGTCTTCTAAACTGCAGTTGTCAGATATGTTTTCCAGGTTCAACAAAAAGGATATTACTTGTGGTTTTTTAATATGGTACAATAAAATATGAAGCATGAGCTCCTATCACAATAAGTGCCCTCCTGCTACTTATGAATGAAAGAAAAATATGCAACTGGTACATCAGGTACCCAGCACAGACCTCAGAGTCCACCTATACTCCGTCTCACTAAAACCGTGCAGTACAGCCAAGGCTAAAGGGGCGAGAGCATATCTGAACCTGTTTAAGAGGAGGGAAAAAGAAGCGGGAGAGAGAGACTGGGAATCCAAGCCTCTCTCTCCTGTTCCTCCTTTCACTTCTCTAAAAAAAACAGGTTGGGATACACTCTCGCCCCTGTAGGTTTGGCTGTACTGCACGGCTTTAGTGAGAGGGAGTATAGCTAACCTAGACAACCCTCTGCATCAATTCGACTTCCGGCTTTTGAAGTGAAAGGACAAATCAGAATGAGCTCCGTCAGAGCGGCATCAACGGTTACTGATAGCCGCGAATTTCTGCTGAGCCGAGTAACGGAAGATATAAAATAGTGTTGCCCTTGCTGCCAACAGGCATTCACGCCCTAAATACTGTGTTTCTTCACGGCAATATTGACGCGCAACCCTGCCGCGTCGAAGAGTTCAAGGTTAGCCTGGCAAAAGCAGGGGTCCTAGGCGACATTGCCGCATGTGGCTCATTTCAAATGAACCACGTGTGGATGGTGACCCTCAGGTCTCCACCTGTCGAGCAGAAGCGGTGGCCGCAGGAACCATCGAGGCTAAGGGAGGACGCTGTCCTCGTCACTGACCCCAAGAAAAACAAGGTGAGGGTCAAGCTTCACTGGATTCCCTTCCACCTCCCGGACGACAATGTCAGGAGAAAACTGGAGTCGTACAGGAAAGTCACAGCGGTCACAAGAGAGACCTGGCACGTTAGTGGCTTTGAAAGGGTCCAGTTTACCACAAGAATTGCGAGGCTAACTTTGAAGGAGGGAGTCACCGTAGAGCAGCTGCCGCACCAACTAAGGATGCCTGGCTGCACGGCACTTGTCCTGGCTCCAGGTAGGGTTATGCCAGAGCCACCTAGATTAGAGAAGGCCCTTTCACTCCTCCGGCCAAGCCCTCTGACGTCACTGCACCTTGCCCTGGCAAAACATCTCGAAACGGCTGGCTCATTCGTGCCGCTACTGCCACCTAGGCTACTTCGCAGTAAGCCTGACGCAGCATGCTTGCAGAAATATTGTGCAAACCCAGCGCCACCTAGGCGACGACTACGCAGTAGTTTTAACGCCACATGTCTCATCGCTTTGCCGCAAGTCTTTTCTTGCTTTTGGATAGGTGGCGCCAAAACAGGTATGTTTGTTTTGTGCAAGAAGAATAGCGTGGCGCCGGGAGTCGTCCGTTCTTGCCGCGTGATGTAGAATAGTTCACGCTACGCTTGCCGTATTCGTGCAAATATGGGTCGCTGTTGCGCAAATTGTAATGGAGGCTACGATAACGGGCCAAAGGTACGGCTATTCTCTTTTCCGAGCGACCCCGTACGAAGAACGCAATGGCAGCGTGCCGTGCGGCGAGACGACGTCGACGTGTTGACTCTGAAGGATCCAAAGGTAAGCAGTGGCTTGTTTTTCTTTCCTTATGCATACCGGGCAGTTGTGCGCAGGGCAGTTGTTCAAAAGTAAGCGAGAAGGTTATAAATTACCCTGCACAATATGTTAAAAGTTAGCGGTCATACCTTTTTGACTCATGCTTTGGCCCGTCTTTCCTTTGTTCGGCGTTATTGAAATTTTGAAATCGGCACCGATAGCGAATGCAGTTTGAGTACAAACAAATATTTGAATGTGCGTACGCCAATGCTTCAGCGGCAGAACAAATTCTTTTATGCACTAATACCAGACGATATAGACGTGGTTTTGGCAGCACAGTAGCCGATATTGCGCCAGGCCAATATTACACGTACGCACGTGCCACGATGCATTATTTGCTAACATTATTGTGTTTTTGTGGTCGTATGTGCAGGTTTGTGAATGCCATTTCAAGCCTGAGCACCTGCGCACGATTTCAACGTACACGGATGGCGACGGACAAACAATACAAGTACCAATGAAGTTAACTCGTATTACGGCTGACGCTGTTCCGGCTATCTTCCCTGATTGTCCAAGTTATCTCTCTTCTACAAAGCAGTCACGAGAAGAACCTGATGTGAAGCGGAGGCGCAGTGAAAGCGCATAACTTCACACAGCCATCCAGCAATCCACGGCAGCGTATGAGAAGGAAGAAGCAAACAACAAATTGGAAAATTCGGAAGACATTTCTTCGCGTTTCTACCGTTTGCACAGCAAAAGCTTCTGGACGCATATTTCCTGTGACAACTGCATCATATTTGCTCACCTTGAGCCTACAACGCAAGCACCAGAGCTTCTGGCATCAGTGACAGTGTCAGCTGATTTGTGTGTGCGTGTGTTTTGTAAAGATGTACAGCTGGCATCGAATGAAGAGCTTGATATTCCAGGACAAGTTTTCGATTTCCGTGTCTTGGAGACGCTCCTGGACAGTGTGCAGGACTACTGCACGAAACGAAGCCATCAAAAAGAGGACAAAGTGAGTGCAGTGCTCAAATTGATTGTTGCTCTACTCGATGACATTTCTGATGATGAATTGATGGAGCATGAAAGAGCTGATGCATTATTGTTCCTCAAAGAGCAGTTGAAACTGATGGGAAAGAAGAGCAATGCTTGCAGGTATACAGCGGAACTATTGGTTTTGTCGTCTCTGTTCCACACAATTTCGCCCCATGCATATAACTTTCTCCGAAGCAGTGGTAAGGTGCTCTTGCCACATAGTACAACAATTAAGCGAGTCTGTGCTGCTCAGGATGTGAGTCCATCAAAAGAGCAAACTGAAGAAGGTTTCTTAAGGTTCATGAAAAGGCGAGCAAGTTTGCTTAGTCCTCATGAAAGGAATGTTGTGCTGATGGTAGATGAAATACACCTCCAGCAATTTTTTGAGTATAAAGGTGGTCGTGTAACCGGGGCTGCTGCTAACTGTGCCGAGCCAGCCAAAACAGCTCATGTGTTTATGGTGCAGTCATTGCTGTCGTCATACAAGGACGTGGCTCACATTCTTCCTGTTTCAAGGATAAGTGCTGAAGAACTGCATTGTGTTCTGCAAAGAGTGATCATGAACTTGGAAGATGCTGGTCTTCATGTAGTTGCCGTAATTACAGACAACAATTCTATTAACAGGAAAGTCATGTCAATGTTTGGCAAAAGTAATGAGCCGAGTATCGTGTACCCCCATCCAGCAAAACAGGAGCAGCCGTTGTTTCACATCGTCGACACTGTTCATTTGCTAAAGTGCATCCGGAATAATTGGTTGAATCAAAAGAATTGTGACAAATGCCTGTATTACCCTCCTTTTGAACGTGAGCAACAGGGTGGGAAAATGCAAGGGGCTTCGTTCACTTCTCTGAAGAAGCTCTATGAGGCTGAACAAGACAGTGTTGTAAAAGTTTCGTATGGCCTCACTTACAAATCACTGAACCCCACCAACCTGGAGAGACAGAATGTTAGATTAGCTCTGAAAATATTCAGCAGCTTTGTCTCATCAGCTTTGAGACTCAAAGGCACTGAGCTCAAGTTAACTCTTCCCGAGGAAACGGCTGGATTTATCGACCTCATTTTAAGATGGTGGAACATTGTAAATGTCAAAACTCCACAAAAGGGAAGGAGACTGCGTGACCCCTGGCAAGAGCCAATAAGTGCAATGTGTTGCCAGCAACTAGAATTCTTAGACAAGTTTGTGACTTGGCTAGACAACTGGAAAAACTGAAGGCTTGCAGACAGGCACACTAACAAGAGAAACACACTCGGCTCTGAGGCTTTCCACGTATGCATTGATAGAAGTGTCGCACTACTGCCTGGACGAACTGGGTTTCAAGTATGTTCTTCTGGGAAAGTTCCAAACTGATGCCCTTGAGGCAAGGTTTGGAAAGTACAGACGACTGTGCGGTTCTCATTACAACGTCTCAATAACACAGGTGTTTGAAGCGGAAACAAAAATCCGCATTCAAAGCACACTGCACTTGACAGATTTTCCCGAGTCTTCTAAACAAGAGAAGGAACCATGCGCGGAATTTCTGATTAAGAAGTACAAGGTTTCATTATCTGAGAGCGAAATAAAGAAACCACGAGAGGACATGCCTGCTCTAGTGTATATAGCCGGTTTCTGCGCACATGCTGCGCTCCGGCGTCACCCTTGTGATGACTGTTCCTCGCAGCTCACAATCAAAGAGAGAGAGCTCAAGCCGAGTGATCATGTTCTCATTGATGATATGAGCAGGGGAGGTCTGAAGTTTCCTGAGCCATGCGTTGTGCATGCAGTATTGTGCACAAAAATTGTTTTGGAGCAACTAACTGCCATGGAGTGTGAGCATCTATTTCACGCTGAAAGTAACCAGAGGCTGGTACTGCTAAGTATTATGAAGTTCCTTCTGGCTGATAGTGAAGACATTGATGTTTGTGCAAGCGGTCACTATCCAGACTTCGTGCGGGAAAATATCTTGAAGCCCGCCATCAACACATTGTTGAAAAACTATGCAGCTACCAGAAATGATGCCATCACCAGAAAGCAGGGGCATGCTAAACTGTCTAAGCAGAGAAAACTTCAGACGTTGAAATGAAGCTCTAAAATCAATCCCTGTAATGCAAGGCTACTGGTTATCACACTGATTGTATGCTTTGATGAATGTGCCAGTTGTAAATAGCAAGTGTAAGACATGTATGACTTTCAGGTTGACTGTATGTGTGAAATGTGTTTGTAAATATCTCGAAGACCTGTATTAAATTCCGTGCGTGTTTTGTAAATGAATGTTAAGTTCATTCTCCAACTGTGCCTGGCGGCGAGTGCCAAATGCGAATAAATGTTCTCTAGAACACTCCCAACTGCCTTTTCATGTGATCGTTCGTTTCACTGCCGTATTTCTCCAATAGCCAGAAACATCTGTTTTCAACTTCCCGCATACTCAGACCTAACTCAATGGTTTACTAGTCGCACACTACTGGATAACTGTAATGAGCGCCCTCAGAAGTAACTCAAGTAGCTTTAAAGAAAAAGCGTACCGCGTCGGCTCGCGCGTTCCCGCTGCGCAAGCGGCGGAGCGGAGGGGCTTGGTGCGGTGACGTCACGGGGCGACTGCGGGGCCTTCTCCTAATCTAGGTGGCTCTGGTTATGCTCTGCCTCAGGTGCCGAGGAACTGGCCACATCAGGAGAGAGTGCAATGTGCCTTGCTGCGACAGCTGTCGGCGCTTTGGGCACACAAGAGAGGACCGTAGGAGGATGTACGCCGACTTCGCTAACGTAGGGACGGCAGACGAGACCTCAGAGCTCGTCATGAACCAGGAAGAAGCCGGAAGGAGCTGCATGTGCCCCTTCCAAGGCCCCATGCACGTCGGGCCTGCTCCAGATAGAGCGGGTGTCATTGAGCCCACGGTTAGAGGGCCAGCACGAGGTTCACCTCTCAAGATCAAGGGCAAGACCAAGACTACCCACAGCGCATGGACACGGGCCCTGGACATCAGTGGTGGGTAAGAAGGCCAGATGGACAATGAGCAAGATATGGAGGCCATGAGTGGCACTGTGCTACTCCAATAAATAAGGACCCCGACCATAACACTACCATGTTACAACTTCATCACTTCACTAATAAAGCCATCATCGTCATCATCAATCATCATCATCATCATCATCATCATCATCATGGGTGATGATGATGATGACAACCTAGATATCAGGAAAAGAACCCTGTAACTAAGAGGGGCTGGGCAGCCGTTGGTGTCCTATGACATATACTGCAAGTCCAACTGAATACAACAGCCCTTTGCTCAACTAACAGAAGTTGTCGCCATGAGAATCAGGCGTGGGCTAACCAAAATCACCGTGGCCTCTGTCTATCTCAGACCAGGAACCAAAGTGGCAGACGGGGAGATAATGCAGTGGATCAAAGGGCTGATCAAACTAGCCGAAGGAGATCCCATTATTGCAGCAGGAGATTTCAATTCACCACACAGGTATTGGCAATATACGACCAACACGAGGAGGGGCAAAAACATTCTTGAAGCCATGAAGACCATGGGCCTCGAGTTGCTCAACAAACCCGCCGTCAGGCAGTGTTGGGAAGTACTTTAAGTACATTGTACTTAAAGTACTACTTCAAGTATGAGCTTAGGAAACTTGTACTTTACTGAGAAGTACATTCTCGGAGTATGTACTTGTTCTTTACTTGAAGTATCTTTTTGCGGTACTTTCCGAGGAGAGTATAATTCCCGACTTTCAAAGTACATTTCTCAAATATGATTTTGTTAAATTGTTATCACGAGATGAATCTTTGTCAACTCCAAGAAATACTGGGAGGGATATTCTACTCTCAACAGAAATGTGAGCAGACGACGCTTATCGCTCCGTTTGTTCTGGAGGCGACTTTCCCATACCTTTTTGACAAACTCTCGCTACTACAGCATAATTAATCATAATGTAGCACCTGAGAATGCGGTGGGAAAAATTAAACTCAAGTCGAAGAAAGAAATGACAGAGGAGAACGTCACAATGTTTTGAGGCATTATCTTTTGTCTATTCCTTCAACCTTACAGTTCCTTACTTTTGCATTTCAATCTCAGGTGTCACATTATGATTAATTATCACCAGCTCGCTTGCACACTCACTGTTTTTTCCATTAAGGGGGAACACGGGTCTTGGAGCTTTTTTCTTATTTTATGACCAAACTCGAATGAAACTGCACAAGCTTGTTTAGTTTTGCGCTGATTTCATATATCTGGTAATTTTCTCAGTCAGTAGAATTGTCCTCAAGATAATTAAAACTTGCCTGCCTTTGTTTGGAGGAACGGTAGGAGAAAACATTGCTCAACAAAATATCCTTTTTAACACATGCCCTAGATACTACGAAGTGTAGAGAACACCAATGTTGGAAGTACTTTTGAGATGAACCCAATATTAGTGATTTTACCGCACATTGAAGTTCAATGCTCCATGCATGGCTAACAAGTAATAAAATAAAAGTTAAAATAAAAATATTTCTAGACTTATATAAAAAAACCTGCTCTCAACATTGTATGCTTCACACATATAGCTACACATTTCAGGAGGAGGTTATATTTCTATCTACTCTAGATGCTGGGATATCCCTCCAATTTTTCAACGAGTCCGAAAATTGTGTTTTGTGAAAAACAATGTTTTAAAATACACTTCAACACACATTCAACGCACACAGACATTATAAATTGATTTATAGCTCAAGTTATTCATCTGCGAAATTAGAAGTCTGGTAGATTTAGAAGAACAACATGCCATCGCCATTTTCAAAAGACTGCAGTTTTAGGCAGTTTTCGGCTCCACTAGACCCACGTCCCCCTTAAAGGGGTAAGGAAACAGAAATTTTAGCGCCGATCTTTTTGCATAAATATGGGCTAGGGAGAGACACCACCTCGGAAATATCAATATCGCGCTGTAAAACACAGGATAACTAATTTTAATTATAATTAAACGATTTTAAATTCACATCTGGTGGATGGTGGGAAGTTCTCGTGACATCACTTGTGGCATAGGAGCAGCGCCGTTCTGCGGAAATACGGCGCGCCGGCAGAATTAGCCTAGGCCTAAACGCGTTTGCAAAGCCTTGGCGGAGAAAGCCAAAGCGTAGTTGGCCACAGTGAGCTCGTTCTCGCTGGCTCTATGCACGACACGACGCGAGCACGCCAGCACGCTCCTGCAGGCATGGCCGGTATTAGTTGCTGGGAGTTGCGAGCCGACGTTAAAAGACACGTTTGAACTACGAGAGTGTCAGCAAGAGCCACGCAAATACCTGTTCACAGTCGGAGCGGACGCGCGCGTTTGATCGAAGTGCTGGGTTCGCTCTGTTTTAGACCGCGTTTCGGTAAGCGCTTCGGGACCGATCTTTCACGGTTGCAACTCGATACTGACGTGACACTCGGCAAAGAAGGTTTGACCGACATCGCGCAGCTCCCACGAACTGCTATAGCTCGACAGTGACGTAGCGTCGTGTCAGAATGAAAATGGCATACTAATAACAAAGTGTACATACCGTGTTGCGAAGGTAATCCGTATGGCGTTTATTTGAGTTCTATATCACACAAAATAAGGAGATAGAATCAATGAGAGTCCCTTTTCGACGACAGCGTTAGTCCCCCACACAAAACAAGGAGATAGAATCAATGAGAGTCCCTTTTCCGACGACAGTGTTTGCCCCGCTGCCTCGGAAAACAAGGAGATCGAGATGACAAGGGAAAAGATTGACCTCTGAAATTTAGTTCAGGGATCAAACTATTCATCTGGGAAGGGTCCACAAGGGTCGCGCGGGCATATTCCATTCAGCAGGCCAGCCGGTCGTGGGCAGACGGTCTTGGCCAAGGACCGCCGAAGCAACGGTGCGCCGGGTCGGTGTTGCTGCTAGGCCTACTATATTCTGCCGAGCTCGCTTGGTCGGTAAAATCGCTGACCGTTGTCGCTCTTCTCAGGTGTTTGTGGATCCAGCGGTCTTGTTCGTCGTGGTCTGTTCACGTACTCCTTCCTTTTTCTTGCTGGTTGAAGTCGGGACGCGCGAGAAGAGCACGTAGAAAAATAAATATCCGTTGGTCGTCGCGACCATGTAACTGAGCGACGCTGTCGGCTATGCGGCTTTGATCGTAAAAAATGCGTAAGACAGCTTCGGAGCTGTCGTAGGACTCTGTCGTAACCTGCGCAAAAGTTACGACAATTTCGTTTTCGAGAATACGGGTTTTCTCTCAAATTTGTCGTACGCACTTCTTTCGTCGTATCATTCGCTTTGAGAATCCGGCCTCCGAGCTAGTTTTGTCCTTTGTCAGTGGTGCCGTGGTTGCCGACTTGCCGTGGTGTAGCGTGCGTGCAGCCCTTGCACGTTTCACAGCGGCCACGTTGTCACAAGTCGTAAATCGTCGACGCGCCACCAAGTGGCAAAGCTCATAACCACAACACCCACGCCGTCCACGCCGTAGCCTTTCCCGTCTGGCACAAGTGACGTCACGAATGCGCCGAATATCCCAAGACGCATCGCGCTCTCCGATGGCTGATTTTCAAGCGCGCGCCCAATCGGGCCCCTCAGGGTGAAAAATATAGCCATCCGTTCAAAATACAAACGCGCGATTATGGATTACGGATGTCATTGATCATATTAAACCTATTTCTGACCATAAGAGGTGTATTTCAAGTTTCACTTCAGCATCCCTTTAAGGAATACTTCAACGAAGTTTGAAATATTCCCGTCATGTTCAAAAATGGGTTGAATATGATCCACAATATCCGTAAATGACAATCGCACGTTTGTATTTTGATCCTGGTGGCTGTATTTTCCATTATAAACGGCCCACTCTGGCAAGCGCTCGGAGAAGGCCCAGCTTAGAACTGCGTGACGTAGGTCGTCTCGAGATGAGCTGAAGCTACGGCGAGAGCTAACGTCGAGAGGATGGCCTAGTCGTTCCAGCCACCGAGGCGGCTGCTTTTGTATGAATTTCGAGTGACGGGTTAATCTTCTATAATCTTGTAGGGGGACAATAGCGACTTCTGCGACACACAAAAGGGATTCTCAGGAAGAGGGGATCACTCGTTCCACTCTGCTTTCGTCGTGGCCGGAGGCGCGAGACAACCTCCGTCACTAGCTGTCAAGGTTCCTAGACAGGCATTACAAACAAGGCGTTAGCGACATCCACCAGGTGTTCATTGCTAATCATTTCATTCGTTTTAAAATTCTTTTTTCAAAACTTTTATGCCCGAGATATTGGTATGTTCCACGTGCAACGTACTGCTCCCTTTGGACACATATAGACCAAAAAAAAATGGCGCAGAAATTTCGTTTGTGATGTCTCTTAAAGGAGCTTACTCCTCTATGAGAGGATTGCTTGCGGAAGCTACGAAGATGACGTCACGCTCTCTTCATAGTACATTGCTTCCCTATGGGTGCAACAATCCAGAGCAAGCAGCGCCAAATTCAGAAAGGGACTTCTGAATTTAGATCCATTCCTAAATTAACTACTCTGTGGCCACCTGACTTTTTATCAAGTATGATCGCATAGCTGTTTTTGAAAAAAAGGTCATGCTTACCCCGTTTACCTTTGGGCAATGCATGCCAGTTAAAAAAATCACTGTATGGGGGAATGAAAAGGGGCATCATGAATGATTGTGTTAAAACACTTGTACTTTGCTCGAAAAGTACATTGTATTCCTCAGGTAACTTTACGCCAAGTACATTGCACAGTGTACTTACTACTGCTGCTAGGTATACATCATGTCTCCCATTTGCTTTGTGCTTTAGCAGTACCTTTTGGATATATACTCCCAACACCGCCACGTCAGGACCCCCTGAGTTGCAATTGGGCCTCCGGGATGTCGACCTTGAATGAAGCACGCATAGAGATAGCCTCAGCAGCAATCCTGCCCCCTGGAAATGAAGGCCTCGGAACATGGCCAAAGGATGGAGGCAATGAGAAGAAGCTTGCGGTAAGGGGGACCGTCTTGGAGGCTCCCTTGGAGGCAGGCGACGAGTCAAGGCGTTCGAGATAATGAACATCGCGCAAGGCACTCCTGAGAAGACAAAGACAGAGATATGCTCGGTGAGAGAGACCGAATGCACCCCCTCCGCCCGCCCACGCCCGCCCGCCCGCCCGCTTGCCGCCCGCACGCCGCGCGCCGCCGCCCCCCCCCTCACATAGCCACCCACTCCAATCTCGGGCTAGCACGCGGCTGCGCTCCATGCAGAGACAGTAGAAAGAAAACGCTATGGAACAAACCCAAGCTAAACCGTGCAACAAGAAAGGCCAGCGAGGCCCTTTCCCGTCGCATGCAGAACCACCACTTTTACCACAATCTAATCCAGGTGAGACTGGCAAACTCCTACCGACAATGCTGGTGACTAATCAATGTACAGAGCCCCCAAAGTCTTTCAGGGTTCTTGAAAAAGGTGAAAGAGCCGCACTGTTTTACAAGCCAGTTTTTCAATGCAATGGCTTGGAACTGTCACGAAAAAGCTCCCAGCCAAGACCTGGTCGAGCTCCTTTCCCCACGTTTGTATCGCTGTCAACCATGCAGCCAGTCTTTAGGGCAAGATGTGCTTTGTCGCGTGAGAAAAGAATGTATGTCCCTGGCTGCAGAGTCAGTTTCCTCTATGATTACGCAGTGACACGCTGCCGGTCGAGCCGATGGTTAAAGAGAAAGGAATTTCGTCCCTTGGTTGTAATGGATTGCCTCACTGTGGCAAAAACACCCAAAACCATCGAACACACATCTTCATCCACTGTTGGGACACTGTGTTCTTTTGGTACCATTCTGCAAGGAGCTTTGAAAAAGGAACATTTTATTAGCTTAGAACACTATTTGGTACCTTCAGTTGAGAAGAGCAGCACAATGTACCGTATGATGCTTTCATTTTAGCTTGAGGCTGTACAATGGATTGAGCTAGGTTAGGAACTCCGGCATGACACTCAAAGATTTAAATCTGTACATAAGCACTTCCTCGATGTTGTAGCTGGGGTTCCAGTCCTGTATACTGCCGCGCCGCCAGAAACTGCACCGACTGGGCGCCCTTGTTTGACAAAATTAAGAACCTTAAGGAGAGAACCTGTAGTTTCGCCCCTGGGAAGTGGGGGTGAGGTGTTTTCATGACAGCATTTCTGTGCTGCATTGTTGTGTCTAATCAAGAAAAAAATCTGTTTTACTACACA